>OX393579.1:5232762-5300796 GCA_947652605.1 Elmis aenea | reverse complement strand
AAAACATGCACGTGTAGAAATACTATAAGTTTCATTAAAAACTTTTTTTTATTAAGTTGACATTAAGGGCAATAATGGACTTTATCGCACTAATGGCGCACCCTGTATACTTAAAATACAGTGCTGCGCAAAAGTATGGAAATAGATAAATATTTAGAACCTTATTAAAGGTAATACAATGAAATTTGGTATCTGACCGTTATAGTATGCTCTTGTAGTTTAATTGTTCAATTAAGATACGGTACATCATAATCACATCTTATTAAAATGACTGGAATCTTGACTGAAAGGGTTAACGTTAAACACACTATCTTAAATCCTCTGTTGACACAATTTGCTACACCTGCTTTATATAAAGTTATAAGCGCAAGATTATATTAAGGTAGTTTCCTCATGTATATTATGCAAGGAGATAAGTTTTCATTTACTGTTCTGTTTTGCATCTGCTGATATAATGAATTAATAATAAACTTGCTTCCGATATTTATTTACAATTAAATTAAAAATAAATTTGCAAACAGCCTGCTCGAAACTCGATTAATTTCCATATTTTGCGCATCTTTAAGAAATACTTAGTAGACAAAAATCTGTATAAAAAACCTAAATAACATTTTGTTTAATTTTAATAAATAAAAAAATTATCGAACTTTTTCAAAAAAATTAAATGGTAACCGAGAAACCCCGTTAAACATTCGATTTGGTCCACCCTGTAAGGGTGTATGTATATTTTTAATATTACGTTTCTCATATAAATAAATTTTATCAAAATAATTTTATCTTTTTCTGAAGAATATCTCCTGTTACATGCTAGAACAGTCACCAGACCTGCTTTGTCAGTTACAGTCTTGTTTATTAATAATTATTACACAAGTAAAACAATTCAAACTTTTGTTTACTAATGCGCTGTAAAATTTGGTTTGTGGAAACTTCAGAAAATAATCGGCATGTGTTTTATATGATCATAGGTAACATCTCTCTTTAAACATATTTAATTTATCCCCATTTTACTGGAAGTTGGTGCTCTTTTTGCATTGTTTGTATTGCATGAATATCGTTTGATCGCATTATGAGAGGCGAAGTGTTTGGTGCTCGAAGTTATTGCAACAAAACCCATGTAAATATTTATTTTATTGAGTAATTATGACATCAAAGCTGTGTGTTTGAACGAAATTCGTAAATTGAATGTTTTTAACAGATCGTTGGATATGCACTTATAACATTTTGAGATTATATTTACAAATTAAGAGGATGCTTTATGAGAATAAATTAAATGCTATATTAAAAATACAAACGCTATATAGGTATGCTATATACAAAAATCGATTTGCTATATAAAAAGGATAAACGCTATAAAGAATGGATAAACGCTATATAGAAATAATAAACGCTATATAGGGAAGATAAACGCTATATAAAAAAGAAAAACGCTATATAGAAAGGATAAACGCTATATCGAAAGGCTAAATGCTATATAAAAAGGATAAACGCTGTATAGAAAGTAATAATAAATGCTATATTTTGAGTTAAGGTTTACATTAAAATTATGTTTACATGTGAGCAATTGCTTTCTTGGAAACTTGAAAGAAAGTAATGAATATGCTATAATTATGTCAGAGGGTGCAAAAAAAGTATTCTTTAAATTTTATTATTTATTAATAAATATAAAATACATTGAAAAAAAAAACGCTTTTTCTAGGTTAAAGAAAAAAATATTGAAACAGACTTAGTTATTAGGTTATTACTGGACAACTAGTGCCCTTTTAGCTTTCGCAGGACGTCTCCGTGATCTCGTTCTCCCTATTGGGACATTCTTGCCTTCCACTGGTGGAACAGTGATTTCAGCCTAATGGCAAGTCCGAGAATATGTTTACACATATAATTTTTTAAATAGGCTGGACACTCACAAATTGCGTTTAAAAAACTTTCGGTTTTTGGTAATATAACAGTGTATTGTTCGCAACATACACTTTTGTATTCATTAAAGGTAGAACAATGGGTCAATCTAAACAGATGAATCTTCCTTAGGTGTAAACACATTTTACTGTGGTTACCATTGTTGCTATTGAGATTATGATTATTATTAACAAAGGTAACTACAGTAAAATGTGTTTACACCTAAGGAAGATTCATCTGTTTAGATTGACCCATTGGTGTTACTCATGTAATTATCTGGCAATTATTTTAATTTCTTTCCAGGTATGATGTATTTTGTTGTACTGGATAAATCTATAGTTTTAATAGTTTTATTTTCACGTGCCCAGTTATATGATTTCGTCCATATATTTGAAGATAGAGTGGGACTATATTTAAAACATTTTATTTTTGATTTAGGTTAGGTTAGGTTAGGTTAGGTTAAATTTTCTAATGCGCAAACTTGAACTTATATTTATAGCTAAGTAAATTTTCCGTACAGCAAAAATGTATTATTTTTATAGGGGGAAATGTATAGCAATTTAAATTATTTATTTTGCAAAACCGTTATAATTGTATAGCACAAGATATATAGCAAATTTAATTATTTAATATAGCATTTATCATTTTTTAATATGTCATTTGTTAATTTTGTGTATAGCAATTTTAATTTTCTTATATAGCAATAACGATTTTTTATATAGCGTTTGTTAATTTTATATATAGCATTTTATTCGCATCCATGCTTTATTAGTAACGTGGATTTTGTGCTTTTTTTGTTATTTCAACCGATCATTAAATACTGGTTTGTCACTTTGTTTTTAATATTAACGAATTAGAGCGATTTTTAATATTAACGAATTAGAGCGAATATGTTAGTTGTTTCACAATTTAATATAGATATCATATAGAATTAATTTTCATATAGATGAAGCTGTTGTTTTGCAATACATTTTTTTGGTTAAAAATAACAGATTTCATCACGATTTAATTAAAAGCTTACCTGAAAAAAATTTAAACTTTTGTTTATGTTGTTTTAGGAATTGAGGTGTAAAAAATATGTTTGTGTTTGTTGAATATGCCAGAGCAAGTAAACAGTAAGAAAATTTCAATGAATTTTGTAGTTGTTATTATAACAGCTAGATTATATTTACAAGGTTTTACAAAACATATCGGCCCACTTAGAATATAAATAGAAAAACTCACTTACTGTAACAAAATGTGATACAAAATTCGATAAGATATTTTTTTGACTTTGTTTTAATAAACTGACAGCAACATTTCCTTTTGATACTAGTATTTCAATTATATTTTCTTAGCTAGGATCACAATTACAGTTTCCTTTCTTAAAAAAAAACAAAACAAATCGATTTTTAATCCGACCAATATTACTGAGCACACGAATGACCATCAGGTTAAAGGTGGGTCTAAGTTTTTTTTTTAAGAAAACACTCATAATAATCGTATTGAGCGGTTGTTATTAATACTAACCGGATCACTTGAACCGCGAAATATACAGGGTGGGTATTAAATATTGCGAAAAATTTCGGGAGGTAATTCCTTATCAAGAATTAAGGAGGGCTTTTATATAATTTTTTTCTTAGACGTCTCCGTTCGGGGTTGCACCCCCTAAAGAGGAGCGATAAAATTGGGTTTTTATTTTATTTCTCAAGTTTGGATAAATGTAGGAGAATGATCAAATGGTAGATGTTTTACCGTTATTGAAAGGTTTCCGATAGTATGATTTTTAATTATCTCCCACCTTCACAAGGGGTTGAAAAGTGCGACCTCTGTTGGTTTATGATCAGAACTTTTTTGGAGGCTTGAAATTTTGCAATTTAAAAAAATCCTTTGAAAGCTTGAGTTATTTAGAATTTTTTTTATTCTTTAACTTTTTTTGCACAATCTACAATTTCTGAGTAAAAAAATAAATGAGTGAACATGAACCACTAAATTTTCTAAAATAAAACGAATAATTTTGGTGGTGATACCAAAATAAGAAGAAGAAAATCCCTAATTTAGTATAGAAATTTATTACAGCAATGTTTTGTGGTTTTCCATAGCAATGAATTGCTACTGCCACCTTGAAACCCATAAGCGGCATTACTCCTTAGAATGTGCGGTTGGTTAGGCAATAACCGTAAATGAAAGTGAATGAGCGAAATCATTCACTGAATAAATGAACAGGGTCCCAAAATTATTGATGCCATTAACATAGAGCCCTAACTGTTGTGTATCTAGGGCAATATGTTATTAGTTCCACTATAACATTCAACAAATTTATGTCGCTATATTCCAGTAGCAAAGATTGCGCCAGGTCTTAGTGCCTTTTTTTAACGGGTTTTTAAAAAAACGATATATTTAATTTCTTTTGGGTACTATTTTATGCTTAGGAGTTATATTTTTTTAATGTACATTTTTTATTTGTAATTTTATTTAACTGTACGTTATGTCCTAGGACAGTGGTCGGCAAACCGCGGCTCGCGAGCCACATGCGGCTCTTTGGCCCCCTGAGTGTGCACGTACAGTGCGATTGAAACTTCGTGATGACTGGTTTGACTGCTTTGAAAGACCTGGAGAAGGAAGATATGTTGCTTTTTAACACCTGGAATAGTGTTCCTAATTCATATAATCAGCTGAAAAAACTAGCCTTTGCTGTTCTTTTATTATTCGGGTCTACCTATTCATGCGAACAAACAAAAATTTGGCTCTCAAAAGAAATTTCAATCGTTGTACTGTTGATATTTGGCTCTGTTGATTAATGAGTTTGCCGACCACTGCCCTAGGACAGTGATTCTTAAATTGTGCGGCACGCCCCCTGAGGGGGGTGCGCCAGATATCTAAAGAGGGGTGCCAACAAATGAAAAAGCCACAAGTCACCAATGTCAAACGGAATGAATTTAAAAACAAATGGAGGTCTTTTTTTATAGTCACCGCTGCATGAAAGACTGAAAGGGGGGCGCAATAAAAATTAATATTAAAAAAGGGGGCGCAGGTACATAAAGTTTGAGAAACACTGCCCTACGATATAAAGACACACACAAAAGACTGTTCTGAATATAACGTTTTACGTAGCGCAATATTTGTTGCAAAATTTCTAGGGTAACTTTTGATAATCTGTTAATTAAATAACAGTAAATGTTTATGACAAGTTTAAATGTGCATCAAATAGATTCGTAAATTATTTCATTTCCTGAAATAGTTTTAATACGTCAAGTCATAAAAAATCATAGCTCCAAACCAAAAGCAATTTGCTTGTATTGTATTACAGCTTTTATTGCTATATTCGCAGTAGCGGAATTTCAACAACGACAAATATTTTCGTTTGTGCATTTTTATTAACATTTAAATTAACAAACATCACTCTACGCGTAGCTGTGATAATCACATCGGCTTTAGCGATTCTGTTTGAGTAGTGCCGAAAATGCATTTAAGCTAAAAGCTTGTATAAGTCGTATTAATGTTAAAATGCACTTTTCTACATAGTTACTGTACATGCACGTCTGCCTGATTATCCTTTACAATCGTTGCAATAAAAAGATATCGATGTAACAAAAACATGAGCTGTACATGAAACTAGGGCAGTAGAAACAGAATACGAGGGGTGGTCAGTAAGTTATAAAACGCTACAAAAATAGAAAATAGCTGTGATCGTGAAAACACAGATAAATCTTGAATTAAATTTCTTTTTTTGCGTCCGTCCAGAAAATCAGTTGTTTCCGATCAATTTTTAGGCTGGAAAATACAATTTTACTGGCCTAGGCCAGAAAGTAATTGGTTGGATTATTTTTTTCTCTTTACAATGATATAATATTTTATATGTCTATTTTCATAAGGCGACTATTTAAATAAGCAATAGATAAAAATAAAACGTGCATTAATTGTGAGCATTTAGTAAAATAATTGTGCATTTAGTAAAATAATTGTGCATTTAGTAAAATATTTGTGCATTAAAAAAGTTATTAGATCATTACAAAAAACGAATGTGCCATAAATAAATTTGTTTGTAAATATAAAAAAACATTTGAGCAATATTTAAAAAAAAATTTCATTAGAATAAATGCTTGCGCATTTATAAATGTGGATGTTCCTTTAATAATATACTTGTACACTTAAATAAATAAATGTGCAATACATTCGTACCTCTACAAAAATATATAAACATCTCAAAAAATATTTGATCATTTGAAAAATTACATTCCCAATAGTTTAATTAAATCACCATTTAAATATTGAATGCGCGCATTAATTAAATTATTTGAACCACCAGAAAAATATTTTGTATCCTAAAACGAATAATATGTGCACTAACTTTCAGATGGGATGTTAGCAACCACCGTAGAGATGTAGATTATTTGAAGCAGTTCAGAAAATTTACAATCTTGAACTTAGGCCAAAAGTTTTGGTTGCTGATGCTTCACTTAGCATCAGCAATGGATTTAAAAATGTATTTGGTGTAGAAGCGGTTGAAGCGGTTGTTCGGATGTGCTGGGCACATATGAGAAGTGCTGTACAGAAAAAAAGTACAATCTCTAGCTCAAAAGGAAAATATAAATCAAATTTTGAGAGATATTGATGCTATGCAAATTAGTGAAAACGAAAATGTATTTTTAATAGCTTACAAGCTTTTCGTAAGGAAGTGAATCCACATTTTTGAAATACTTTCAAGAACAATGGTTTAATAAACACCATAATTGGTATGAAGGCTCTTTTCCAGGAACTCCAAGTACCAACAATGGTCTTGAGTCCACAAATCGGGTAATAAAAGATGAATATACTGTTAGGGAAAGATTACCACTTTTTCGATTTTGCTGTTCTGATGGAAATGGTAGAATCTTTTTTTAAAAAGTATGAAAACAATATTAAGGAATTTGCAGACGAGGTTCATTTCGACCTTAAAACATGGACAAGTGCTTATCAAAGGGCTCGACTAAACAAGAAAATTTAAGCTGTAAACAATGATTTAGAAGGAATTTACCTTATTCCACCCGGAGAATACGGCGAGGTAAACAAAGACAAAATTTACCTTATTCCCGCCGGAGAATACAGCGAGGTAAACAAAGACAATTTAGTGAAAGGGACAGAAAATAACTTCGACGAATATATGAAAAAGAAGGGTTGCTATTACAATTTAACACTACCTGGCCGATGTACTTGCCCAAATTTAAAAACAAAATACATATGTAAACATTTACTAGGGGTTGCAATTAGGTTTAAATATGTTAATGCTCCTCTAGAAGCAAAGAATTTGGCAATAGGAACAAAACGAAAACGGGGGCGGCCATCAAAAGCGAGAAAAGCTATGATCGTTTAATAAAATAAGGCAACTATTTAAACGGGCATTATTTAAATATACATGAGCCTTAAAAACGAATACTTTAAGCAATAGAATTATAAATATTTAGGTATATTTAGGTTATAGGCTAGGGGAGATTTTTTTACAGCAAACATTAAATTTATCGACAAAATGTTTTATCATTTGCTTAAAAGATATATTACTTTCATGCTAAACATTTATTATTATTTTTAATATTTCTAATGCACAAAGTATTCGTTTTAATGCACATGTATATTTAAATAATGACCGCTTAAATTGTACCCTGATGTTTGTTTGTTATGAAATATTGTTTAATTCCTTTAATAAAATAAATTGAAAAATATTAAACGAGTTTGTTTGTCTTTAAAAATGGTTTAGATTGAGTAAAGTTAAATAAAATATGTTGTAAAATACTTCAAATTCGATCCACATAGGGTGTAAAGTCTAATGACAAAATTTTTATCATTTGCTTGAAAGATATATTGATTTCATGCTAAATATTTAATTATTCTATTGCTCAAAGTATTCGTTTTAGGGCACATGTATATTTAAATAATGCTCGCTAAATCGCACCCATATTTGAAGATTCTATTGCTCAAAGTATTCGTTTTAGGGTACATGTATATTTAAATAATGCACATTATACTGTTTTTTATTTAAAATAAAATATTTATTTAATGCGCACTTTTTAATACTTTATTGCACAGAAAAGTCGTTTTAGGGCACACTACGAATAAAATATTGCTCAAAGTAACATTTTTTATGTAAAATAGATATATTATTTAATGCTAAATATTTATTGTTCTATTGCTCAAAGTATTTCTTTTAGGGCACATGTATATTTAACTAATGCACGCTTAAATCTCACCCTTTTCATAAATAAGCGGAATGACCTAGAAAAATGCAAAACCTTGAGATAAAAATCAAGGTTGCCGTGGAAAAAAAACAATAACAGACTTCATTTGTTTTATATCGAAATGGAAAAGTGAAACACCCTGTATACGAATTTTTATAAGGTATTCAAAGATTTTCAAGTCCCTCAAACTGAGTAACATATGCGGCCAGTAAGTTGTTAGCATTTCCAATCTTAATAAATTTTATGAAGTTCTCGTTAGCAAATCTGGGTTAAATCGAACAAAAACTCACTCCCAGCATGTTTCATTAACTTCTGACAGTTGCAGGAAGCTAATATCTTTAGTGGCAATTTGAGCAAAGAACTTAGTCCTTGTTGGCTATTCTCACAAAGCCCCGCTTCGATGAGTCTTAAAGTCGACTCCTTTAAACTTTTGACCATGCCAAGAATAATTTAAAAGTTTATTTTCCCGGAAACTTGCCGCTTGAATTGCTGTTTAATACTTCAACATAAGCTGTATCAAAATATGTTTCAAAATATTTTTATATCAATTTAGTGATTAGAAATTGATAGGTAGGGTTTGTTTTAATATTATGGTTTATAATGGTATTTATATACCTAAGTCTTATAACATAATTAATTCGACATTTATTTCCAATTATTAGAGGTGTGAATCGTACAATATTTTTTTGCAACCCCATTCAAATCAATTTATCTTGATTAAATGCGTTATTGCGGTTTTCTTTAAAGTTTTCTACCACCGCTGTGTCGTAAATAATCCGCTTAAATGAATGTGCATGGGTAAACAAAACGAAAAAAAAATTGTGTACAGCTTGGATATAACCAATCGAAATGCATATGTATTTGTATTCTCCTGTTTGCTGAATCAATAGCATCAGCTTATGTTGAGACGGAAAGTAATGCTTCTGGTTTAGTGATAAATTAAACAAAACACGTTAAATAAATGGTGAAACATTCATTGCGGATATGTTCCCATGTTAGGATCCATGTATCACTAATATGGGTCTAGAATTATTCACCAGATTAATATTATAAAAACGTAAAAAGATATATTGCTTTTATTAGCCTATTCGTGTTTCAACAAATTTTAATATTCTTGATTATGTAGCAACAGATATTTTAAAATTGAATTATTCGGTTGTATCCTTAAAAATTTAAGGGTTTTATATAGTAAAAAATACAATGTATCATAAAAATTATAAAAATTGCCAATAGTGGGTATTACTGGAAATTTAAAATATTTTTTGTTTAATAAACACTTCATGGTATTTACAAAAATGGTTTTAAATTTTTTCAACATAAGTTATTGTTTATTTACTGTTTAAATGTCACCCAGAAATATTTATAATGTATTTGATGTACAATTGAAGAATTTTTTTTTATTACTGTAAATACAAAATCTAGATCTGCTAGATCAGTCTTAAAATTCTCATATCTTTATCAATATGATTAAAATAATAAAATATTTAAAAATTTTCTTCGATAACACAAAAATTAATTCAAGAACAATATAATATTTTGACATTCTTAACAGAAAATAAAGGTTAAATATTTCTGTATTAAGAAGGCGTCAAAATTTTAATATTAACTTTTAGTACCTACTGCAAATAATAGTTGTAACAGTTGCAGGACAGTTTTTTAAATTGTATATGCACTGAAATTTTTGAAACGTGCAAAATGCAAAGGCTTTTATGAAACGGACGGAAAAAGTTTAAGTTTAATATCTTTGCAAGTTAAAAGTTTTTGTATGCTTGATACTTTATTGACTTACTTTGATCCTTTCCAAGTTTAGTTCATTTTTGTTGCTCTTTGTTTTATTTTGTCAAAGTTTTGAGTTTACAATTGAAATTCTAGTATCCGTTTTTTATTTATGTAGTTTTAAATCCAAAACATATTTTATTCTGCCTATTGGATTCTCAATTTTATTAGCTAGTTTTTAACTTAAAAGTGAATAAAAGTCAGGGGTAGTCAAATATTTCCAAGTATTTTTATACTTCAATACATTTAAATGCTTGAAAAATAAGTTACACTCATTGTAAAATATTCTAAGATTAAAACCGTTACTTATTTTAATAATTTAAACTACTCAGAAATCATTTTAATACTAGTAGCAAATATTTTAATATTATTTAAATTTTTACATATTGAAGTAGTTGATTAAATTGAACACTTCAAGAAAATTTGGATTATTTAATATTTATTACTAAAATATCTTTTAAAAGTGTTTGTTCCAGCTTTGATCATTCATAAAATGGTACACAAACGACTTAAATTCCATTGTTAAATTAGTCATATTGCGAGAAAGGTCAAATATTCTGTTTACATTCTGAGCCCAATCATAAATTGATGTAAGTCATCCCTTAATACTGTATTGGCTATGAAATTAAACAAAGCCTTTCGAAAATTTGGGACAAATCTTATTCCTCCCCATTAATATATCCATTACACAACAATACCCAGATTTCAATAAAAAAGTCACTAAAGGTTATAAAGGTATTAGAACAGAAAGAAATAGGATGAAATGTACATTATATTAACGTAAAAAAATGCTCTCTGCTGCTTCGTCATACAATCCTGAAACAGAAATTGATACCATAATTCAGGGACGTGTTGAGACAGAATAATGAACTTTTAACTCTGTTACATGCGGATTTTTCGCATTTTGTTTTGTTTTTGTAAGCTGACCCGTACGTGGCAGCCTCTGATTTAGTCACTTAAGTGTATCGAATCTGCTGTTTTTTTGTTTGCTTGAGTTTGATGCACGTTTTAGTACGCCAACATTGTTGGCAACGTGCTTTAAACACACCACATTCTCCAGACATGAGACCCTCGTTTTTTTTCAGATCTATCTACGAGCTTTAGAATCAAAGTTTCCACTAACATGAGACCGTTTGGCATGGTTCAAGAAAAAGAAAAAGTGCTGGAAATCGTACAGAACTGAGGATTCTACTTAGATAAAGACATTTGATGGGTAGGCTATATATGTTTTTGTTTAATTATTTTATTGTAATTGCTTGTGAATAAATCGCAGATTGTCTTCTAGCTAATACTTAATATGAGTTATTTCTGTTTGGTCCCTACTAGGGTTTCTCATATTTGACCATTTTGCTTGTCCCGGGATTCCGGGAAGAAATCGGCCTTTGTCCCGGGATTTCCCGGGATCCCGGGATGTAATAAATTATGTCACTATATTTTTAAATAAATAACCCAAAAAATTAAGGGAACGGTTTATTACTTAAAAACAACTCCAAGTCATATATGTAATACATTTTGCTCCATGATTATTATAAATAATTCAATAATATTGGTGAGAAAAACATACATTTGGGAATTATACCCTTTCTATCGCAATTTCATATTTATGAATACAATAATATAATTTTTACAATGAATTTTTGTAATGTGATTTAAGAAAACAAAGGTGATCTGTGCTTCAGTCAATTAGTATTTTTCTTAATTTATAAGAAAAAGTCCTGCTGCATAAAATGCTCTCTCAGTTCTCTATTGACGTAGGTGAAATTGTCTTAAGAGCATCTAGCACCAAAGAAACATCGTTACAATCAATAAAATTTCATTTATAAGCTATTTTGCTTTGAATTATCAGGGTACACAAAAATAAAACTGTAAAAGTATTTTGAAGATATTAACTTTGTCATGTAGAACGGGCTTCTTTGCGCCATACTAAAAGAGAAAAATTATTTTGAAATAAAAATAAAGTTTTTCCATAATTTACTGTTAGTAAAGATATTTTAAGTATAAAATTCTGATAAGTTATGATAGTATTACAAAGATCTTAGCACAAAATAAACAAAAATAACACTTTTTTAAAATCCCGGGAATTCCCGGGACAAAAAGCATTTCCCGGGAAATATAAAATAGCTTAAAATGGACCGGGATCCCGGGATCCCGGGATCCCGGGAAAGAAACCCTAGTCCCTACAGATTATTTGCTAATAAATTACGTTCATGAGCAATTGTAGAGCAATGTTTTAACGTGGTCAGTAAAGTGTTATAATTGTGGTAGACCGATAGTATGTCGTTTAATGCTTGTATACATTAATTGCACCAGGAGAGTTTACAATTTCAAACATTAAACAAAACCGCAGGTGCCCGTTCGAATAATTTTGAATGCGAACGACAGCTGTGCTAAAGTTTGTCCTGTGATTCATTAAATGGAAATTTCTTGAAAAGTGAAGAGACAAAATATAGGTAACGCCTATTGGATTTTTAATTTCAAGTTTCTCTTGTGAAGTAGAAGTTAGAAAGCGTTTAAAATTAAATGGAAAGTTGTAAAATTATGCAATTTAATCTTGGACAAAAATAATCAATTGGAGAAGAAAAATAAACGAATAAATTTGTTGTAAGATAACAACCAACTTATTATTATTTTTTACTTTCGTGATATATTTTTCAATAGCGTCTATGATTAATTTACAATCTATTTGTTATGAACTATAAGTAAATTGTTGCGGCTTTAATTTAACATAAAGGATAAGCTTGCAATTTCTGTATGATCACTCCTAAATATTTAAAGTCTACCTGTACCAACCTAAGTCCATTTAAAGTGATGCCCTTTGTTCTCTGTTGTAACGATCATAGTTTTAGTTTTTCTGTATTTATTTTCATATTGATTCTTTTCAATTCCTGGGTTAGAGTTTCTAGATTATGTTGCAGATTCTTTTCTAAGACATTTCGTCTGCGAACATTAGCTCAGTTACGTTTATTTTTTCCATTTTCCAGTTGCCTAGGTGAAACGGTCTCATATTTTGTTTTACTTCTTTTAATTGCCCCATCTATAACTACTGAGAATAATAGTGGACTGAGCACGCATCATTGTTTTAGGCCCTCTTTTGTTTCAAACTCTTCCGATTCTTCATCTTTTTTTGCAATAAATTGGGTAAAAATTGCCTTAAAATTTTTCTTGTTAGCAAATTATTAAAAGTGCACTCTGCAGAACATTAAATTCGCTTTTAGTTATAATAAACTGTATTAAGGTTATGTTTGAACTCTTCAATTTTTATAACTGGTAACAATAAAGTACCTTGACCTATTGGCAGAAGAAACATTGTTTTAAAACATATCCACCTTTATGATTCCATTATTTTAATATATGTTAATGAAGCAGCATTTTCTTGAGCTTTGTACAGTATCATAATCTCAGCAATGTAGTACCTGCACCCCATTATTTAAAATTACATATCTTAGCAAGCACCTGTTTTATCTGCCTAGTACCTACACATATCTTCAGTCAGCATCATTATTTGTTGTATTTCCCACCACGGCTTTTGCAGTCTTAGATTTATTTATGAATTCGACGATAATTTATTTATAAAACCAAAACTTGCGAACGTAAATGTAAAGTTTATTTTAATAAAATATTTGCACAAAAAGTTTTGATACAGATCCGTTTCGGGCTATCGTGTCTGGCGTCTTGAATTCAAACAATTATAACCAGGTGTTAAATATGGCTGGCTGGTGTAAAAACCAAATTTTGCAGTAAATAATGGGTCTAGTGGGTTACGAATCCATTCCCGGCTCTTATAAGTAATTTAATCAAAGCAAAAACCGTTATAAATATGGAAGGGGCAATAATTGTGAAGTTTATATTTATGGCAGTTTAACGTCGCTTTGGTTGGAAGTATAAAAACAGGATAACGTGACCAAACGTGGCATTAGTGTGAAAAAAGACGCCAAAACGTTATTGATGTTGTGGGTGTGACAACGAAACAACGAAAAAGAAAAGTTTGCACATCGAAAAACATTAATTTTACTTATGAATGTCTCGGTTGTACAATCACAGGTGAAAATAAGACGGACAAAGATATAAAAACAAGGATAATCACCAAGAAGCGCCTTATTTGCTGTTTATAGGACACATTAGAGCCTTACCAAGGCCAAAATTTACTGCTAAAATCTTTTTTCACATACTTTTGATACACAACAAGGGAAATTAAATTTACAGGTGTGAAATTCGCATGAAAATATAAAAAAAGTATTCGAGAAAACCAAATTTATCGCGAAAGTATAAGAGAAGAACTTCAGTGAAGATGGTTGATCTGTCTAAGACGAAACGTTGTTATTAAAATATTTACAAATGGAAAACAATACATTCAAAATCTAAGCTACTTTCAAGAATATTTTAACCCAAAAAGTTCAAGTTGAAAATTGGTCAACAGTTCTCTGGTACAACATTTGGTAATTTTTAGACAGTTTTCAGTAATTTTTTGGCAATTGCTATCAATTGGTAATATTTAAAATAAAGTTGACAAAGCCGTTTGATAGGATCAACCCCTGGGAAGACTCAATAAACCAAAAACAACTTATTTACTATGTTTTCTTTTGTCTGTGATATTCCTGTAATTTTAAAACTTTTCTTACTAATTATTGTGAAATTCGTTCGGTTATGTATGTATGTCACTATTTTCTGTAAACCGTTCAACTATCGAAATGTTATTTCCCTAAACTTAACAATATTGTCGCTCTCAGTTCCTGTATAAACTCGCGTAGAACTCTTGAACTGTTAAATTTGTTAAATAAATCCACTCCTTGAACGAGTTAACTGTGAAACGGGTTAATCAATCGCTATGCTCTATTTAGCCCGCTAACGTCAACACTAATAAGCTTTGCCCGGTAGTGACACGTTCCCGGTGAACTCAAAAATGGTTGGAAACAATACATTAAGCGCTTACTGGGTATAATGGTTAGGTATACATAATTCACACCCATGGTTTAAGTATCTGTTCAAAAATTTCTGAAGTTTTAACAACAAAATAATTGTTCTTTTATGATTTATCATTAATCATTAAGCCGTATAATGCTTAGGATTATGGCTAACGCCGAGGCGTTTTTAAAATCAATTTATTGAGGTGGATCGGTCCTCCCTCTTTGGATTTTCAAAGCTTGTTGGTCCTGGCTGCCTCCGTTATTTTCTTCCATTCTTTTCTATCTTTGCATTTAGATTTCCATTCATTTGTTCCCAATGCCTTTGTGTCTCCCTCCAGGGCGTCTCTCCATCTGTTCCTTGGGCTTTCCCTGTTCCTGGGTCAAATAGGGATCCATTGTGTTATCCTCCTGATCATTTCGGTTGGTTTCCTTCTCATGATATGTCCTGCCCATCGTAATCGTTATGCTTCAATGGGTCGAATGATATTTTCTCCTCCGAGTTCCTCCTCTATTTCTTTGTTCCTTCTCAGTCTTACTTCTCCATCTCTTGTTACGTTAGGTCCTAGTATTACGCTCATTACTTTATTCTCCACTATTTTTAAGTCTTACTCTTCATTCTTATTCATTGTTATTGTTTTCACAGCATATGTTATGACTGGTCTTATCAGGGTTTTGTATATTTTAATTTTTGTTGTTTTACTTAGTGTTTTACTCTTTAGTAGGGTTTTGTTTTTGCCGTATGCCTGATTTCCTTTCAGACTTCTCTCTTGTCCCAGTTATCCCACTGTCACGCCCAAGTAAATGAAAGTATTGACTTCTTCTAAGGTGTATTCTTTCGTTTCTAGATCGTTCCGTGTGTGCATCTTTTCTCTTCCTATATTCATAGCTTTTGGTTTTTCTTCATTTATTTCCTGACTCGGTTTTTATGCCTCTTTGTCTACTTGATCTATCGCTCTAATTATATCTTCTCTTCTATTCCCTTTGATTGCTATATCGTATATAAATTACTATTTTAAATTTGCGCATGGCGTACATATCATGAACAATGCTTATTGGCTATTGGTGAATTTGTTAGAATAGATTATCCATCAGTAAGCCAATCTAAATGACTATTTTACTTACTTACTTACTTAATCCTAAAGCCTTTCTACCTGTGAAGGTACGTTAACGAAAAACCGAGGCAAAAATATTGTTGTTACTGGGCATAAGATACAAACTTCTTTTTTATTTTTCATAAGCACGAACCCAATTTAGGTCTTTATAGAAATTGCGTATAATATAAGATATGATAATACGTCATAATTTGACAAATTCAGTTAAAAAATATTTAAGGTATACGAATATTCACATTTTATTTATTTTGTTAAATGGGAAAACAACGAAATATTTTAGAGTAACGCCTACAATATGTCTAAAAACCATACACTGTCAAATTAAAAATAAATGAGTTCTGCAACTCCTAAAAATTGAACCAATAAATAACCAGATTCTCTGGACTGCAAAATATAACATAAAGATTCTTTGTGTCATGATTTTTACCAAGTGCAATTAGAATTTGCTTATTTTTCATAAAGTGTGCAGGATTTTTTGATAATACTCTACTTATTCAAACGCTCATATAAATATTATCTGTCTTCGTTACTGCGTGTTTAAACTTTAAACCAAAGTAACAAACGAATACTTTGTAGTGCTTACTTATTATACGATTTTTGTCATTTAAACTAAAAACCTTTAGTTACATCAAAATTTTCATCGCTTTTAAAACATCATGTTTTCAGAACCTTTACACAAACTTTACTAAACCTTCAAAAATTAAGCTGTAATCTAATTATGTATTTATAAACGTATAGAATCAAATCATTTTACAAAACTTTTTTGTAGTTCCCTAGGCTTTATTAAAGGTTGCTAAACAATAACTTTGGCCTCATAATAATGGATAGTTTACGATTCGCATGAAATTTATTTTAATGCACGTTCAACGTGAACTAAAATTGCGAATTAAAATTAATCAGATTTACAAATACATAAATCAACAAGAATCTCACTTCTTATCAAGAAAACGCCCCCATTCGCATGACAGAGTAACATGATGGGTTTATCATATAACTTACAAACTCTGAAGCAATTTTAACCCGATCTGTATAATTAATGAATTCATTAGTAACACTGAAATATCGATTTAAATTGGCTGGCCCAACTTAAAGTAATTTCAGCAGTTTCTGCAACGTATTACAGTAGAATAGAACACATTGATTGATAGATGTTGACAACTGCGTGTTTGTATTAAATTTTGCGAGATCTCTGACTGCTATGAGATCTGGATGTCTCCTTAAGCCTGTAATCCCGAGAAAGCGAAATTGTGTCACTTTTATTTGCTTTATATTTGGATTTGAAATTTACAAATTAATACTATAATTTTCTAGTGTTACTGAGTATTTGTGTATAATATAAAATAAATTCAATGCATTATTTATTTCCCATTTGATTCAAGATAATAAGTTTTGCCAGGTTAACAGTTTGAAGTAAGATCTGGCACGTTAGTTTAAATAGGGTAACTGCTACAGTTATTGGCCTTAGTGTAGTTATTGGCATAGTCTGCATTTAATCGCATATAATAAGAATTCTAAATAAATTTAGGGGATTCTGTTTATTGGTTTGCAAACTTTAATCATTTTTGTTTAAAACTAGTAACTTATTTTGTAATAGTGTTGGTAACAAAAATAAAAAATCATATTTATCTAGAGCACGTTGCAGTCACAAGTAAGAAAGGGCGCGGTGAACGTGAACACCTTAAGGTGAGTGTCAATTTTGAATAGCTTATTTTATTATCGATTATTGGTTGGCAAAATAATATTACAAACTCTATAACCTTATTACACTATAAAGTGACAAAAATACATAATTCTGTGGCTACAGTTGCAATAATCGATTTATTTAAAGGGCGGCTAACAATTGGATCATAAAAATCTGAAAAACTATAGTTATTGGCATAGGCGGCCAATAACTAGTACACCTGAATTCTGCCTAGATTCAGTTATTAACCGTGGCCAATAACTAAAGTATTGTATGCCAATAACTATACACAGTGTAAAATTTACCGGCAAATTCAAATTGTAAATTTCCTGAAAATGCCAAAAGTAAAACGAAGTTGTTTTTATTTAAAAAAAATACAATAAGAACGATATTGAATAAGCATTAGACCATTAGAGGCTGTAAAAATGGAATATCTAAACGAGAAGCTTCGAAGATGTATAATGTTCCTAGGGCCACATCGCAGTTCCGCTTTTGCGAAAAATTTGTTAAAGAACGCCATGGTCCTTCTTCAGTACTGACTCATTCCAAAGAAGCTATAATAATTGTGGCCTGGCTAGAAGAAAGCAAAAAAAAAAGGTTTTTCCAAACGATTTGACGATATTAAGCTATCCGTTAAAAAGTTTCTAGAGGATTCTAAAAGAGAAACCTTGTTCAAAACCAATACACCTGGAAAAGGATGGTTTAAGTCATTCTTGTCGCGGCATCCGCCCATAGCAATAAGATAAGAAAAGAATAAAAAAACTAAAATTACTTAAACAAAAATCAAACAAAGTTCAAATAGTATCAAATGTGCTAATAAGTGATAATTTAAAATTGCCAATAACTAAATTGAGTGATAATAGTAAAAATATTAAAGTAATCAAAGAAAAGAAGAGAGAAGTTCATGTCAAAGATTTATTTAAAAATGTTGATATTGACCAAGAGATTGAGGAACAACCTAGTGAAAACAATATTCAAAACGAATTTTTAAATAACAAAGTTGTCTTTGGTATATGTTTTACTTGTTGCTATAATATTAATAGCAACAATTTTGGAATAACATGTAACACATGTTGCAGAAATTATCACCTGAGATGTACCTATATTAAAATACAAAAAAAAAACGGATAAAGTATTCACATGTAGAACATGTCAATCAAAGACTGTGTAAATAAGAAAAAAGAAGAAAAGTGTAAGACTGAAACTTTGAAATAGAAAAAAGAATTTATTTTTACCGTGTTCAAATATGATATTTTTAGTTACCCATTAGCCTTTATGTAAAAAACAAGTTTATAATAGAATTAACTTTTAGTTAAAATAAAATTTTGTGTACCCAAACCCTATTTATTTATTAGGAATTATTTTCTCTGGTATCTTTAAATGCACAGTTACAAGAAAACAATAAATATTGTTATTATTTTGTGAGAAATTTTGAAAAGAAGTAACAATTATTGTGAATGCCAATAACTGGTACATGCAGGGCCAATAACTACGAAAGACATGCCAATAACTACAAACTGCGTAGTGTTTTAAAAATAATTAATTTTTACTATTAAAAACTTATGATACATCAAATTCGAATTTTAAATATGAAAATAAGTTTATTGATCTACACCACAGTTCAGTTTTTATATTTTAATATCGAAAAATTAATTAATTATCTCACTTGCAATATGAAATTTTGCTTAAGGGGACCAATAACTATAACAGTTACCCTAATGAGCATTTGATTTTGGATTACGAGAATTTTAGATCACTCTTTGGATTACGTTTTACTTTGGCTTTACCAGATCCAAACTTTATTTTTAGAAAAGCTTTGTATTCTGAGAACAATGGAAAACTTTATCGATTGGTAATATATCCAAAAATGTTGCTTAAAGAAGTCTAAATTGGCTTGGAGCAAAAAGGAAGCATATTTCTGAAATAAAAAAGTTTAGTATTCTGCAGTCCATGTATGTAAATTAAGATTTCTTTTCAGTTAAGTGTGAGTTATGTTATTTTCATATACTGCCAGCTTTATAAGCAGATTTTATTTTTTTAACTCCTCTCTAGAGTTTTTATGTAAAAAAAAAGCTCCAGTCGGATGTAATATAAAAGCAACTTCCGTTCTCAATTGATTAAATGGTGGCCTGTAAAGGCTTGCACATAGCATGAAAACTAAATTAAATGACCGTTGAGAATAGACTGGGCACACGAGGAACAAACTTGAATTGTCGATCTGTTTTGTTTCGCTTTGTTCCCGAATTGGCAATTAACATACGCTGAGCCTTTGAAGATTACAGAAATGCGAAATGGCAGGTTAATTGCCATTTCCCGAAATTTAAATTTTAACCAACCCTTGTGTTTTCAGACAATTAACAAAATAGACATAGCACTTAAGCTGAATTTTTGGATTAAATCGTACGTATATAAAATCTTTCGATTTCGTTTAAGTAAAACAGGATTCAGAGTAAAGTTTTGATTGAGCAAATATTTTAAAATTATATTGCAAAACTAATAACTACACAAGGCAACTTTTTCTTAATAACACACTAATTTTGAAGCGCTGAATTCAGATATACAGGGTGTTTCTTAAATATCACGAAAACATTCGGGAGGTGATTCCTTGTCGAAAATTAAGGAGGGACTTAAATTTATAATTTTTCCTTTACCCGTCTCCTTTCGAAGAGTTACACCCCTCTAAAGGGGAGCGGTAAAATTGGGTTTTTATTTTATTTCTCAAATTTGGAGATGTGTAGGAGGAGTATGACATTTGGTAAATGTTTTATACTTATTGATAGGTTTTCCATGGTAGTATTTTGAATTATCTCCCCCCTTCACAGAGGGCTGAAAAGTGCGACCCCTGTTGGATTTTTAATCAGAACCTTTTAGTGGATTAAAATTTTGCTTTTTAATTTTTTATTTTTTTTTAAAGCTTGATTTATTTAGAAACTTTTGTATTCTTTGGTTTATTCTTAAAACCTACAGTTTTTGAGTAAACAATAAAATAAGTACCTAAACATGCACCATTAAGTATTCCAATATAAAACGATTCATTTAGGTGGTTACCATGGTTTGTTTATGTTCATATTGGATAGAATTGACAGATGTTATTCGTTTTGAAGCTTAAGAGGTGACAGCACAAAAACGCCCGTCAATTCTACCCAATATGAACATAAATAAACCACGGTAACCACCAAAATTAATCGTTTTATATTGTGATATTTAAAACTAAAGAATAAAAATATTTTCTAAATAAATTAAGCTATCAAATGAAATTTTTTAATTGCAAAATTTCAACCCTCCAAAAAGTACTCATAAAAAAACCAACAGAGGTCGCACTTTTCAGTCCCTTGTGAAGGTGAGAGATAATTAAAAATATTACTATGGAAAGCCTTTCAATAAATATAAAACATTTACCAAATCTCATTCTCCCATACATCTCCAAATTTGAGAAATAAAATAAAAACTCCGAAAGGAGACGTGTGAGGCAGAAAAATATATATAAATAAAAGCCCCCCTTAATTTTCGATAAGAAATTAACTCCTGATTGTTTACGCAATATTTATTAAACACCCTGTATATTATTTTTATTAGGAATAACCCTCATAGAGTTTGTAACAGTGCAATTTGGTCGTTGAGAACTGGACTAATTCAAAACGATCATCATTGGTGAAGAAATATCTTGTGTTTAAATAATCGACAAAAGTAGAAAAACAAACTTACATTAATAGTCTCACATCACGTCCAATGAATCAATCGTGGATTAGTTATTAAAGTTCTTAAAACTTTGATAACGACGCAATAGTTGCATTGATGGAACTTTTTGATTAAAACTATCACAATAATAGCAGTCTTTAGTAAGACATCCTTGAAACTTTTCGAAATTACTAAAATTTTCTAAGGAGTAATACAAAGGATTTGCGCTGAACTTTGTAGATAATAAGAGTGTATAAAGAAAGTTTCTTGCCTCACGCGAATATTACTCCTAAAATTTCTTTCTGATAGCGTTTTGTTTTTGCTGTTATAAATTTTACAAAACCATGTATTGGACAGGGCGCAAATAAATCTACAGTCGTTTTAGCGTGAGGAAAACCATAACATTAAAGTTCTATGTAGTCATTAATAATAATTTATTTGTAGGTATTCAAAAATTGGTTTGTAGCGTTAACGTGCTAGTGATTTTGTATTCTGAGTGGGTGAAATTTATTGTTTAGTTTACGAAACTAACGACGTTTCGGCACTCCAACCTCTTGTAAAACCGTCAAGAGGTTGTTGTCAGAGGCGCGCCGAATTTTAAGATATTTTTGAGTGGCGACGCACAATCAGAGTTAAAGGTTTGTCGATTCGCACAATCATAAGTGGTAGAAAAAAATATCGTAAAAAACTGCTCAACATAACGCGTCTTAATGATCTGAATCCATTGTCGTTACAGTTTTATCCCTGACAGTGACAAAAAACGATTTAGCCCATTAAAAAAATTTTAATAGGGACCATTCATTATAAAAGTCCATTATTCTTTGTTTCGAGAAATTTAAGGGTTTGCATTTGACTTAAAAATACTGATTAAATCTACTAAATTTGCCAACGTTCCGATGAATTTAAATAAACGTTATTATGCCAAAAAAGAACTTTTTTGAGAGTTCTTTTAACTAACAGTATTGTTTTTGAGTCAAAGAATGTGGATATTTTGTAATATAAACTGTAAGTGTACAAATAAAAATTCACACTAAATTTCGTGTAAATTATTTGTCAATATTTCCCAAAAACTGACTTTTATCACTTACATAATAAACGATACATGTATTTGCAAGAGGTTTCTTTGGTACATAAAATGTTTGTCTATAGGGCCAGATGGAATACTAGGTTATATATTCAATTGTTCTGATATATTTCTGAACCTCTATCAATATTATTCAGTGCATGCTTGAGAGAAAAAATATTTCCAAATAAATGGAAAATATCTAGGATCTGTCCTGTTTTCAAATCTGGTAAAAAGGATGATATCATAAACTATAGACCAATTGCAATTTTATCAGCGCCAGCTAAAATATTTGAATTAATTATATATAAACGAATATTTTATCAAGTAAAAAACGCAATTTCAATTCATCATGGTTTCATGCCTAAGCGGTCTACAACAATAAATTTGATAAATTTTAAGCAATATATCTCTGAAGCCCTTGAAAACAGAACTCAAGTAGATGTCTTGTATACAGATTTTTCAAAGGCTTTTGACTGTATTGATCATAAATTGTTAATCATTAAATTAAAAACATTAGGCTTTCACGAATCGTTAATTAAATTTATTAGTAGCTACCTTGAAAATAGAACTATGTTTGTATCTTGTAATAACTTTATTTCTCCTGTCTTTAAAGCATCGTCTGGTGTTCCTCAAGGGAGCAATTTAGGTCCCTTACTTTTTTTATTGTTTGTTAATGATATATGTAATAGAATAAAACACTGCAAATTTTTACTTTATGCCGATGACCTAAAGTTATACCAAGTAATTGAGAATAGATCTGATGGCTTACTTCTACAAGCAGATATTGATAGTATTGTAGACTGGTCTCTAGCAAATAAATTAAATTTTAATATTAACAAGTGTAAAATTATGACTTACAATAAGACAAAGCATCCAATTGCCTTTGATTATGTTACGCATAAAACCACTCTTGATAAAATTACTTTTACAAGAGATTTAGGAATTCAATTCGATATACCTTTAACATTTAACAAACATATAAGTAAAATAGTAAGCGACTCGTTAAAAGTTCTAGGATTTATATATCGAAATGTAAAAGACTTTAGTACTACCAAGCCCCTAGACACTCTTTATTATGCATATGTTGTATCGAAAATAGATTACTGCTCGGTAGTGTGGTCCCCATTTTATTTAAAATATCAATTGACAATTGAGCGAGTACAATTTAAATATCTCAAATTAAAATACTTTATGGAACAAAAAGTTTTCCCTAGAGATATATCGTACATAGATTTATTAAATATGTATAATGTTTACCCGCTTAAGAAGAGAAGAGATTTAATTGGACAAATGCATCTTCATAAACTTTTGCATAATTCAATTGATGATCCTCAATTCTTAAGTAGTGTAAAAATTAAGGTTCCAGATTCTAGTATAAGAGTACGTCAAAATTTTACATTTTTCATCAAAATTCCCAAAACTAACTTATATAAAATGTCACCCCTGTATAATATATGTAGTACTCATAATTCTCTATGTTCAAATGTGGACATATTTGGTCTTGATCAGAAATATTTTAAATCCCCCATGTGGCAATGTTTATTGGAAAACAAATAATCTGTGATATCTTTCAACATTATTTTACTTATTTGTACTAGTTATTTATATACATTACTTATTTTGTCTTGTTTAGTATTGAATGATATTATATGTCTTTTATATATGTATACATGTATCGTTTACTCTGTAACTGGATCTCATCTGCTGAGTAATAAAGTATTATTATTAATATTATTATTATTATTATAGAGATATTACCGTGCTTAACTTCACAGGGTCGAAATAATTGTGGTACAAGCTGGGATAAACTTTTCAATTTAATTTTATTACTGCAAATATTTTCATTAGGTAATAAAAAAATAAAAGCAGAGACCTTACAATTTATTATTATTTAAAACACGTGTTGGTTTGTTAAATTATAACGGCATACTACACAAAACACGTACCAGACTCCAAAGATAGCATGTATAAGATTATTTTCTGTACGCCACAAACTAGTTTCCAATTATATATAATTCATTACAAGTGCTTCCGCAGACTTTAAAATCAGATAGTTCGTGTTTGTTTAATACGTACAGTACAGCTAAATTTAATTGTTTGATCTCATACAAAAAGGCCCATGTTAAATACGAAAAGAGCTTCTACAGTAACACTTAGTTTTCTTTAAAGGACCCATGAATTTCTTATGAGTTTGAATTCGCACACAAAGGTACACTATAGATACAAAAGGCAAATAAAATATGCATGAAATTGTTATCAAAGTGGCAAAAAAGCTTTGACATTCGAAGTTGATTTTCGGCAGTGGTTTAAGTACTTCATCTAAGTTTTCCAATTGTCGTTTTCAGTACTACAAAGATAATTGTACTTTAAATAATATTAATGAGCAGTTAGTTAGTTTTTGCTAAATTTAAAACTGATGTTAGCTTTTTTCGGGATATACTTTTATTACATTTATTAAAATGGAGCAATTTTTAAAAATTTTCATGGTTTACTCATGAATATAACTTGATTTAAATGGATTTTAGTTTATTGTAAAAATAAAAACATATTATTTGCTGTTCGGTCAGGGTTTAGCTAAATCTAGGGCGGTCCTTGGACGGCTAAATAAAAATGGCTCTTAAAATCGCATAAATTATAAAATTCATCTCTCACTTATATTAAAACGTTATCTTGAGTTTATTTCATTAATTGCAGCTATCTTCACTTTTAATTAAATCCCCGTTAACGTTTAATTAATGCAGGAGGTAGGTGTAAATATTTTAATCCGAAGTGTTCCCAATTATTTTCCGCAATGCATTTCGCATAATTATTACAAAGCACAGTAAATAATGCTTTCCATAAAATATGAAATTGAGTGGGAAAGACGTAACAGCTGTGCTAGCACAATATCTCCATAAAATTTTGTGGAAACGTCTGCGGAACTCCCACCATTGAGCCGGAAGGTTTTCCATTGAGTGAGTGTCGAATGTTTACGATCTGAGAGCTATTGGGAAAAACAAAGACAAAAAAGAATGCAGAGTGATGGTTAAAACAGTTTTAAAATGCTATTGTTTTTTTTTTTGCTTTGTTTCATTAGATTCTTTTGTTATTTGGTGGAATGATTTGCGAAAGCTGTTGTAATGGGGGAAAATGTACGATGAAGCAATCAAGAGATAATCCTTTTATAACTTTTGGGGCTATATTTCGTTATTTGTTGTAATTTTTGTTTAACCACTAGATTGTTTCTGATTTAATAACTGCACAATTTATTTATAGTAAATATTTTTGATTGTTAATAAAAATTACTGAATTACTAAAATAAAATCAATAAACTATCAAAATTTGTTGGCATAAAACTGTAAAATATATTTTTAGATTAATTGCAAATATATTTTACACGTCTTTTAAAATTTTACAATTTCAAGTGTATAAATTACCAACTTAAGCTTTTAATTAAATTTAATGAAACAGAAATGTTAAATCCATTATTCGTTAATCATATAAAACTATCAAAGGGTGTCCCAGTTATCGTCAACAGCATGGGGATCTCATAAACGGGACTCTTACCTACCTGATCAGGTATAAATGCTTTGACTATTTAAATTTTGAGTTGCCTTTAAAAATTATAATTGTTTTATTAGTCAGGTAAATTGGGTTTTTCATATTTTTTTTGACAGTGAGTTACACTGATATATTAAGAAGGTTGTTACATTCTTACGTTATAAAAAGATTTTATTGTTACCATGAGTTATAGCTACCGTAAAAAAGAGAAAAAATACTACAGAAAACTTATAGCCCAAATTGGTTGTAAGTTATAATGTTACGGTTGTTAAAAAATATTGTTAAATTTTTATATGCAGGTCCAGTTAAATTGTTTGAAACTTGTTAGGTATTATTTCAAATTTGAACATTTTTAGAACACACATTGTGAATAATATTTAGTCAATTTTAATCATTTTTATTAATAGATTATCACTAGATTTAGTGACTCTTAAAAAAATTAAGTTATATATGCCATATTTTAGATTAAAAGTATCTTATAATTAACACAGTTTCATTAAAAACTTATTAAATAACAAAAAAAGAGTAACAGCTAGCTACTAATACCGATAAAATCTGTACCTATGTTCTTTATCATTTGCAATTTATCTAATGTTTGGTGTGGTTCTTTTAGAAATCACCACGTCACTAATTTTTCCAAATGCCATAAGCAACAAAGTGTTCAATTAACAAGAAATTTAAGATGAAATTGACTTCAAAATTTCTTCCAAGCCGATTGAAACCGTTCCATTTTTAACTGTGCAGTTTTGAATATTTAAACCATGCATTCTACCTTCTAGAAAAACCTCCAAAACTAATATTGGACCAAATCCCAACGCAACTACCTAATCCTTTTCCTATTACAAACGTAAGCACCTATCCACATGCGCTGTCTGTATACAAATTACTCGTAAAACAGGGCTATTTTGTGGGTAGAAGTTTTTTTTGTCTAGCGGCATCGATGTTAAACCAGCGAGTATGGGCTACACTTTGAATTTCAAGTAAGTTTTATAGCAAGGTAATATGAGAGTCAAGCTCCAGATGGATAATAAAGAGAATCTTAAAAAAGGGTAAAAAGTAATCTGGTTACTAAAAAATACTGTGTGTAGAAAGCAAAAAAGATTTGAGAAAAGGAAATAAAGAGGTAAATTCAAAAGCTATTTCTTAATCAGCATTTATTTTGTTTATTAAATTGACATTAATATTTAGTACAAATATATTAATTATACTTACTGGACATAGTCATTTGAAATTACAAGTAATTTAAAACTGTTCCTATTTCATTCAGAATTTTGTAAAAAAAAAAACAAGCCATTTATAAGTGTGAGAAGCTTTCCTTAACTAATTGTTATTTATTTGTCACAATTACTTATAATAAATCAATTTATAGTTCGAAAACTACTTCTACAAAAACCTAGTAACTTTAAATGAAACTTTTCTACAAAACAAATGGGATTGGCCTGCAAAAATTATTAAATATCGTACAGAAATGTATTGTAATTTTAATTATAGATTTTTCATTGTCTCATTTCGTATTTTATCTCTTCGGATAATACCTCTGACGCCTCTTAAATACTTCTCCTGGGCAATAAATTTATGTTCAAAATTGCACGCTAATCAGTTTTAATAAATTTATTTAAAATTACGATAATGACAAACGGGCCGTTTGATAATGTGTGTTTGAAGTTACCTGAACACATAAAACTACATTGATAAGCAAGCAATTATGCAAATTTAATCTGCTACACAGATCTACTGATAATAAATATTGCATAATATGTGTATCGTCAATGGAATATAAGGGAGAATGAAAAATTATTTCAACTGTGTTGCAGTAAAAAATTGAAGCAGGGCTGCTGTATCGCACCTAAATTATTTAAAATTTATTTTGAGGGGGTCCTAGAAAACTAGAAGTGTAGTAGAAAAAGTGCAAACCTATGAGAAATCTATAAAACAGGAAAATAAACCCAAATAATTTAAAATTTATCATAAAATTGGTAGCATTAATTTTTAATTATCAGTCAATATATCATTAGTTTTATGTAATTTTCATTTCATCCGCTACTGAAAAATAAAGGCATTCCAGAAAAGCAACATCCAATTACTGTTATTTTTATGAGGTCTACAGCCAATGTGAGGTGGAAGCATCAACATGGGGAAAAATAAAATTTAATGGAATCTGGAATCACGTTTTTATTCAACTAGTCCTTAAATATTTCGTTATGAGCTAGACATAACGGCGGTGCAAAAACTGATCCAAGTACCCTAATTCTAAACGTGTTTGCTGGATAAAATATTTAATAAGCTACTTGGAATTCAGCATGTGTACGCTTTTAAAATTTGCAGCAATTAGAAAAGTGTAATTAGGCTTAAATGAAGCAGACAATTGATACTTAAGCAAAGCTAACTCACAAATGAAGTTGATTTAGAGTTACAATTAACAGTTATTGCAGAACTATTAAAGAGCAGAAATGCGTTGTTTAAAAATATTTACACTTATGCCTTTCTTAATACTTATGCAGACCTGGAAAGCAAAACGAAATTACTATTTATAACGATCGTTTCTTGAACAGTGCTCGATGGTAGTTAGGTTATTTTTCGTTTGCCATGAAATGTATTCTGAAAGAAGTTCAAAGACAGTTCTATTTCGATAGGTATACAACTTCGAAAAATTGCACAGCTAAAGAAGTGATCAAATAAAAATGAAATCCACAAAAATATACCTCATATGAACAAAAAATTACCAATCACAAATTTGCCAGTTTGTTGCCTATACAGGGTGCTTGAAATTCGAGTTTAAGGATAGGGATCTCGTTTATTATAATTGCTAGAGTATAGGTTTAAATTTGGCAAAGATGCTAAATTTGATGCTCATTAATAATCCGAAGAGAAATTGGAAATATCTCAAACGCTATACGAGAAAATTAGGAAAAACCGGAAAATACGATTTTTGAAAATAGCCTATAACTCCTTTGAATTGAAGTATAAAATATTTTAAATGTGTAAGAACATTGCCAAAGTAACTTCTTAAGCCGGGGTGATCCCAAAAATGTTCTAGATCGTTTCGTTTTCGTTTTATAATAACCAACTTCATTTTTTCTTATGCGCAATTATTGCTATTTACATAATCAAATAGCATTAATTTTTCTGAATTTATTGACGTATCACACATAGTATTTTACTTCTTCATTCGCTGTAAAATTAAAAAAATACGTTTTAAACAATAACCACTATAAATCAGATAGAACATATTAACAAATAAGTTTAGCAAGAAATCGCTCATTTGATCATCTTTAAAGAACTCTATTGTGAAAAAATTAAACCAGTCCCTATCTCTTCGTCAGTAGCATTCAGAATTAAATAAAAATGAAATTTACTAAATTTTAATTAAAATTTGATGCTGGTTGTGGATTTTCTATGAAACAAATTCTTCAAAGATACGTGATTTTGTAACTAAATACATTTGCGTTTCATAAAATTATCACTAAAATAACTCAAACATTTATCGTATATTAATGTTTAGGATAAGTTATAGTTAAATGGATATTGGCAAATTTTTAAAGTATAATTTTGTCAGGTAATGTCAGGTAATACTTTAACTAAACTACTAAATTATTTTGCGTTGTGCTTTTATAATAAAATAGCCAATGCAAAAGGTCAACATGCATTTTACTCATGTAGTGTAATGCAATCAGTGGTTAATTATTCACAAAATCTAATTGAAGTGTGGTTTGGGAATTAGTTCTATACAAAATTATTAGCTCCCATTACATTATCAACAATAAATGCAAATTTGTGTGTATTTTCTACAGTTAATATTGCTTCAGGTTCAGATTTTAAAAGATAATTTATACCTAAACAACTGTTGCTACAGTCCTTTTTGTCATTATCAGACTCAGTTTTTTTCTTCATTGGTATTTATTTAAATTCTTTATAGTGTTATTGGTAATAACGTTAAAGAAAATTACAACTCTTAGAACAATTTCTATTTTAAACTATTTAAACTAACTACATGCGTATATTCAACTACAAATTTGCTCATGTAAAATATTCAACACTACTTAGCACCAACCTCGTTCCTTAACATCATAAATTAAACTATTAATGTTTTACTACGCGTAAGTGCGTTAAAGATAATAAATATTTTATGATATGCTTACTAGCGTTAAAATTAATTGCCCTATATCACCCGTATATGTCAGAAATATGCGTGTGAATCCAAAGTGTGACATTAACATCTGCGGTTGTATCTGGATGAAGCAGCAAATCCCGTGTTGACATTTGGTGCCAGGCGAGCATATCCTTAGCAGTATGTCATGTAAATTACTTAACGCAACATCAGTATGATTGAATTCGTGTATATCCAATATTTGAGTTATCTGCGAACAGCATTGTTTACGGAACCGGTTATTGTTATTATACGCAAAGTACATTATAATTACGTGTCTGTATGTGTGTATGTTTCACGAGAGGCTACAACCTGTAAATGAAGAAATGATTTAAATAATAATTAATTCAAAAATAGATTAATGGCACTTGTTAAAATTAAATATGTGCTTGATTTTTACAACAATTTATCATCAATGAGGAGAGGGGTGAACTTGTTTATGGTGGGATGAAATTTCAGCAAAATTCGAATCTATAGGTTTTAATTTCAATCTCAGATACGGTTTAACATCTATAATGGGGTTCCTCTTTTTCGTCTTTATATCTACAAGGGCTGAAAATCTAACTTCGCACATATATGGACTTGGAAATGGAAAAATGAACCTTGGAACTTTATCTGTAAATTTATTAAATTAATTCTGGATTTGTAATCAAAATGATAATAACTTATTCTCGTTGTATTTATTTTTTTACAAAACTATCAGAAGCTTGTTCTTAAAGTTGTTCTTTTTTATTGGCGTCAGGCTCTTTGGTATAGAATTGTTGATATTAAAAGGGTATTGTTGTACTAGGTTCTCGGGCGCTAAACCGCGTCGGTGACTGGTCTCTAGAGCAGGGGTTCTTAAACTTTTTTGTTACATGAACCCCTTTTTTCTATTTGATATAAAACTATAGTGAAATTTGTTATCAATGGTCTCAGTTCAATCGTTTGCCTTGGGGCTTTTAAGCTGAAATTACACCCCAGCACTGCAAGTTAAAAATTTATGCCATGTTAAACGTTTTAAGTGTTGTTTGATACGATCACATACTTAACATGCAAAATTTTATTGATGAAATACCTGAAGGCGCGCTCTAGCTGTCCAGAATCTACTAAGCTTCCAAGAAACTATGCATAATCAAGTTCCTAAAAACATGAAGTTCGCATTTCCGACGTGTTTATCCATAAATTATTAACGCCTCGTTCTTCTGCTTTTAATTTTTCTCGTTGAAGATCGCTTCTGCTTGCAGTGTTCTCGAAATGTTTTTATTTGCCTTTCTTGCTAGTACATACCACAACCACTTAAGGGTTTTACCGGGCGGCATTTTATATTTGTTTTAAAATATGCTTGCTAAGTTAAAATTTGCAGCGGGTGTGCTCCTAATTGGACTCGGTTTATCACGCTAATTTAAACCGGAATAAATTTAAGAAGATTATGTAAATAAAACTGATATTGTTAATCCATTACGGTCTCTATATGTATGCAAATGGTCTTACAACACATGAATATGATCGTGGGGTTTTAAAACATTTAAAGGGAATCATATTTTCTGTATGGAAACCATTTACTTAATAAACGCTTCAGAGTGTCTCGCAAATCTGTTTTCATTTTATTCAAAATTCTTAGGACCTTAGGTTGAGAGGGAAAATATTTTTGCCTTAATTTTTGATCATATTCTATGACTCTAAATATGGACGAAACGTTGACTTATTTATTTCTCAATATCTTGTGTGTAGATGACGCTAAACAAAATATGCTAAGAAGTTGTAGGTATTCATAATCACAAATAATATCAGTTGCTTAATATTATGTTGATTTGATTATTGAAAATAGACCACTTGCTGTTAATATTTGGCTACTCCCTGTACATTCCAAGGATCCAAAATTGACGGATTCGGAATCTTAAACGAAAAATGTCATAATTCTTGGCCCGTTAGTTGGGGTTAATTTTATTTTTAACTCACCCTATTATTAAAAGTAAAATCTAAGCGGTATTTACGTTATTATTTAAGTATTTAGCACCTTAAAGAGGCATTAAAAACTCTACAGTTACACTTTGTTATCATCAAAATGAAAAATATCCAAGTCAAAATAGCGCTTGTAAATATGTTTAGGTATAAGTTCGATTTCAAATGTCAGAGATAAACGTTTAGCTTACTGCATCACATCTCTTGTTGTTACAAATCTGATCCGGACCAATTAAAATCTATCTGCGCCGCTTTTCACCGACTGTCTGATTCTATTTATACACATAACCTAAAAAATAAAGCTCGTCTCGCGAACTTAATTGATATTAGGTACGATTTATGTCTCTTGAGTGTCACGCACACACTAATTTTTGATTTATGAGCTGCTTGTTTTGCAACAATAGAGCTTTATGACGTCCTGAAATATATAAATGCATTATAAACGAAATATTTTATTCCAGAGCAAAAGGCATTGTTTTTAAAAGATATTTATGTGGCTGAGAAACAAGAATGTTACAAAATAATGCAGCATTACAGTGTGAGAAGAACCAAAGCAAAAAATAACGAACTAAATAATTAAAAACGCTTATTATGAAAGTATGTGTTCATTTTTATCTTAAAATTTTGCATTTTATTAGATGTTTTTCGCTAATTTTTTGTAAATAGACATATAAAATGTTATGTCTTTGCAAAGAGAAAAAAATTATCTTTTAATCTAAGTCGTCATCTACTACGACTGCCATTTAAAAAAAAGTTTTTTTGTCAAATATCTCGCACGGTAATTTATAAATAATAATCTGTCTATCGCCATCTTATAGCAAACAAAATACACAAAACATTTTTCGTTTGGCGTTTTTGTGTATTCGCAACAATAGCCGAGATATTTGAGTTTAAAGATTTTGGTCGATTTCAGTTTTTTCGTTATATCAAGCAAGCCATGGAATTTTTAAACAGAACCAACACTTGTAAATAGCTAACTTTTGTTCCATTTAATCAACCTTGTATTTTCATTATTTACGGAGATAGCAATAGTGTCCCATGGAAAAGTGAAACACCCTTTATAAAACTATCCTAGAACTTACTCTATTTTCGGTTTTACTGCCATCTCTATATGCTTCTAGTTTGTATTATTTCCTTTCCAGTACTAATCTGAGTTTACTTTCTTCTCCCAGATGAACCCATCGTAAAATATATTCTAATACAATAGGTATTATTTTAAAACCATTTTCTTAAACGAGCCTACGACATTTTCTATTTAATCAAAACCAGTTCAAATACTAAAAATAGTTACGTTACGATTTGCTTTGATATAAATTAACTTTGTTTTAATTAGTCAATGTGCACAAAAACACATCAAACGCAACGTTTGCCAATAATTTTGCTGAAAGTTATGTGCAGATTACGCTGTGATTATGATGTATGTTCGTGTGTGTACGCTATTTTAGTTAGAAAGTTTTAATGGTGTACCAACACTATCTAATTATTGAACTATTTCTGTAGGTGTATTTAACAGTTCTGTAGTTTGAATTGCTTTGTTATTCCTGGTATTGACACCAACTCTCGATATAGCCGTATCTCGTGTATCTCAGTCGTTATGAATATGTTTTTGCGGATTACCGTTACGTGTATTTGCGTGCAGAATAACAATTTTTTTAAGTAAAATACAGGCGTAATTAAATACTACCCGGCGACTAAATCTAAAAATATACAATCACAGAACAGGGACGCACCTTAACCTTCCTTGAAATTTCAAGGTTTATTATATTAATGGGACGAACCTTTAATAACGCCTAGAACAGAATGGTCTTTAATGTTTATGGCCCTTGTTTATTAATTTGTCCAATTTGTAGCAAAATTAAGTAAATCATTTTGAACTTAATGGTTAATTTTCGATTTAGTTCTTTATCTCACGAACATGAAACGCTAAATAAAAGGATTGTTAATTGTTTAAAATATGCAAACATATGAGCTGTTTATTTTGAATGTGGCATAAGTCGTTTTTATGTTACTTTGAGATACAGAAAGTTTTGCATTTTAATGTGCATAAAAATATTTATGTTAACTAAGGAGAAATTTCTCTTATACTTGTTATCTGGGTTAATTACACAGGGTGTCCAAAAGGTATGGAATATGCTATACAGGGTGTTTGAAATTCGAGTTTAAGCATGGGGATCTCGCTTATTATAATAGCTAGAATATAGGTTTAAATTCGGCAAAGTTGCTAAATTCGATGCTGATTTATAATCCGAAGAGAAATTGGAGATATCTCAAACGGTATCCGAGAAAATTAGGAAAAACCGGAAAATACGATTTTTGAAAATCGTCTATAACTCCTTCGGAGTTTGAAATATTTCAAATGTGTTAAAACATTACCCAAGCAACTTTTTAAGCCGAATCGGATGGTGGTCACAAATTTTTCCTAGATCGATTTGTTTTTGTTTTATGACAACCAACTTTGTTTTTTCTTATGGGCGCAATTTTTGCTATTTACATTATCAAATAGCATTTATTTTTGTAAATTCATTGATGTATTACACATGGTATTTTACTTTTTCTTTCATTGTCAAATTTCAAAAAATACGTTTTAAACAATAACCATTATAAATCAAGTAGGCCGGTCATTGTAGTTTATGTTGTTTCCATGACAACCGATCAACAAACTAAAAGTTTTGAAGGCCTGTTAGTCGTAAAAATGAACTTTAATAACGAAGAAAAACGCGATATGCTGCCTATAAGAAAAAACAAAGTTGGTTGTCTAAAACAAAAACGAATCGACCTAGGAAAAATTTGTGACCACCATCCGATTCGGCTTAAAAAGTTCCTTGGGCAATGTTTTAACACATTTGAAATATTTCAAACTCCGAAGGAGTTATAAACGATTTACAAAAATGGACTTTCCAGATTTTCCTAATTTTCTCGGATACCGTTTGAGATATATCCAATTTCCCTTTGGATTATCAATGGGCATCGAATTTAGCAACTTTGCCAAACTTAAACCTATGCTCTAGCTATTATAATAAGCGAGATCCCCATGCTTAAACTTGAATTTCAAACACCCTGTATATCTCCGTATATATCCACTTTGTGAATAAAAGTTGTTTGATACTTAATGTTTCACCACAAGACAACATTTAAATTCTATTTTTTCGAATAACAAAAACGTAATGAAAAACAATTGAAGTTTTTTAAATGGAAAGATTACATTTAAGAAGTATACACAATAAATCTATTAATCCCTTAAAGATTTCAATGCCTTCCACTACATTTTTCGTTTCTTTACAAAACAGTGACTTTGAAACACCTTAAAATTCCTTTTTATAATGATTAAGAACGTTTTCCCACATACCACGTTGATTATTAATTGAAGTCGTAATAATGGGGTATTTTTATTTTTAAATGCATACTATTTGAATTAATTGATTAAGAAAGATTTCATTGTTAAAAATCATCCATTGTTGATGGCAATAAACTTGAAACTTAAAACGTCTGACATTGAACCAGCGACAAAAAATTGTAAGCGCGACCTAACCTCCACTCAAAGTTTTCAAACAACAAAACTTCCGTTATCGATTCCTTGTGTTGGAAAAAATACCCGCGCTATAGTGTACTTGTTTTATCAAACAAAACCGATCTGCTGCTAAAAATACTTCCTAATTTAAATCGTATAAAGCTTGATGTAGTTTTTGAACATGACGTGATAATTATGCACTGAATCCTAAAGGTGTTTTAACAGGTTTAACTGCTAAACCTACCCGTTCCTTATTTGAAAAGCGAATCCCTGTAGAACACGGACCACGACACCTTTGGAATTAACAAGTGAACTCACTTAAAGCAATAGGAAGTACGAATTTGTCGTAGTTTTGGACATGTACGAAACCAAACTTAGTTCAAAAGGTATTGGTCACCGGATTAGATTAAAACTTTTCTGAAGTACAATCAATTGAGCTATTCAACTTGTAGTGTTTCGATTTCCAAGAGTACTGATTTTTTTCCAAAAAAAGGCTAAAGGAAAGCATAAACCTGTTTGCAAAATGAGAATATAAAAAGTTTTACCACAATTATAATTGATATAATTTCATTGTGTGTTAAAAACTCTGCAGCAATTATAGGTTCGTTTTTTTAAATTAAGATATCTTGCGAGGGTGTCCCTCTAGTGCATATTTTCTTCATATCTTGTTTATTATTTAAAGTGGAAAGAACTATAACAACAAAAGTTGTTGAGATCATAACCAGAATATTTTCAAATATATCGAGTGTTCTATTTTCGCGAACTTTTTTATTTTAAATACAACACTTCGTATATTTTTTACTCTAAGCGTTCCAAATTGAATTTCATTTCAAATATTTAAACTGTTTTTTGGACCTATAACCAATCGTTATTGAGTTATTAACGCTTTTCCGGAAATATTGACTGCCACAGTCTTTAACAAAATGTTGATATTTAGCGATTTAGCAATGCCAGTGTAATATATTTTGGAAGTTTTAATAAGAACACTCTTATAATTGTTTCTGAATAGTTAGTTGCTTAGTTATCCGTTCCTCTTCTGCCGCTGGGCGTCGAGGTGTTCTGATTTGCAGAACTTTTTTCATTTAATTCTGGTCTTGGCAATTTTGCAGCTTCGTTCCATTTGGTGCTCTTCCTTGACAATACTTGTCCCACTTCTTGGTTCCAGCTTCTACTTGGTCTCCCTCTGCTATTTTTTCTATCCCAGCCTGCATCCCATATTTCTTTTACAGGATTTCCATCCTTTATTCTGATTAGGTGCCCAAACCAGTTAAGTTGTCTTTCTTCTATTTTTTGAATGATTGGGTGAACTTCAAGCCTCTTCCTAATTTCTTTGTTTTTAATTTTATTTAATCTAGTAGCCCCTTCTATTCTCCTTTAAAATTCGTTTCCATATATTAGCGTATGAAAACAGAGTTATATACTCTAACTTTTGTTTGTTTATTTACTTCTCTCTTGTTTAGGAATACCTTTTACAATGAGTAGAATAAATTATTTACACCCTTCATTCTATTATTAATTTCTTGTTCTATAATTTCTTTTTTTCTGAATAGTTTAAATTTAAATTAATTCACAGGGTGTTTGTTTTTCTATTTATTTAGCTAAATTTTAAACTGAATACGTCAGTTGTTGTTAAGTGGAACATCCTGTACTTTTTTTACATGTCGTGTAGATAATTTAATTGTCCCTAAAAAAAAAATGCAAGATATTTTATGTCTAAAACTAATACTTCTCGAGTTATTGTTGTTTTAATGAAAATTTAAAGATTAAGGTGCAATATTTGACAGAATTAAAATTGTAGGCTTTTAGACTAATTTTAAAAATATAATACAGGATTTGTCAGAAATGACGTCGCATGGAAACTTATCTATATAATTTAAACTAAGTGTTATAATTGACTGCTATTTTTTTTTGTCAAAATCCAAGTCCCGTAGGAAGTTAATCATATAAATTAAATGAATTGCTTGTTTATTTTTTAATTCCCAAGTAATATAACATTTTCTCTAATATTTGCGAACTATAATATAATGGCCTCCTTAAAATTTGTCATGTTTTTGGGTCGGTTGAAATCAAAAACTTATTTAATTTGGCCCCATAAGAAATAATCCGTCTGCACAAGTAAATTCAATTTATTTGCCTGTAAATAATCTAATAATAAGCATTCAACAACTTACCGATAAATTGTTAATTAATAACGATCAGACAAAGTGCATTTTGTTGGCTTCTAATTGGCTTCTGTTGAGTAAATTTCCCCCAGACAATTTGCTATCCACTTTTATTGATAGATTTCAGTACATTAAGTAATCTAATTAAATACCCCAAATGAGTTGGTGCAACTTTTTTAATTTTTGCAAAACTTTTTTTAAAAACCATTATAATTTTAAATCAATTTAAAGAGGTTGAAAAAATTATCTACTTTGATAATTATCGCAAAATGATTTATTACATGTTGAAAAACAGTTAAAAAGATTCCGATTTTGACTTTTCGTGGCCACTTGCTAAAAGTAAATGCATCTATCAAAAAGCATGTATGTACGTTTACTAATTTATTGCAGAAATTAATGTCTATAAGTTTATAGCAATATAAAACACAGCTTCCTACGTTTTATGTGCTGCAGTTCCTCGGATTAGATGTTTCGCCAGTTTTATTTAATTTCTTACCTGGAACAAAAAGAAACAATATTCATTATTACGTAATTATTAACATGGGCTTTAAAATCAGTGGAATGTTAATAACTTTACAAAAATTCGGTAGTGCATCATGACAAAATTTAGTTTTAGGATTATTCTTAATTTATAAAAGATTTCTGATGGTTTTTATCATTGAATTTAGCTCAGACGCATAATTTCTTACATCAATTAGTGTGTTGTAAAGTTTGGAGAACTTGAAACTTGGATATTAATCTTAAATTACGTAGACTAATTAGTCTTAGACCCTCTACTCTAATTAATACTTATTAAGTACTTTAAACAGTACATATATCTTATACGGTAAGGACTTAAGACAATTAAAATTTACGACAAGTAACAAGGCACAACAAAAAACCATAATGAAAGTAATATCGTACCTAAACGATATTTAATAAAGTGGCTAGAACAAAGTTATTTTTTAAAAAAAGGTTTGCTATTCAAGTACGTTCTAACCACATAAAACTTACAAATTAGTACATGATTTCCAAAAATAGTTTCTGTTAACTTTAATATAGTTGAATAATAAATTATAATGATAAATTTCTTTATACGTTAAAAAACTTTAATTTAAAACGAGGTTGAAGGGGCTCATCTTTTAGACAAAGTTACCAAAGATGGCAGGTACCGGTAGAATGGGGCTACTTGGGACAGTTTCAACATTTAAAAGCGTGTACCACGTTCATTTTTTAATTAAAAACTTTGAATTTTTTTATGTAAATGGGTGAGGTGCCAATGAACAACATTCTATATATAAAATAAGATACCAACAAAAAAAACTTCCTGTCCCAAGTAATACTTAAGACCGGGCAACTTGGGACACATATGAATTCAGTAGTTTGACTCAAGTTTAGCCTATAAAGTCCTACTTGGGACAGTTATATTATATTTTTTATATTAAATTGATCTTTCACAATTATCCAACATGAAAAAAAATATTAAAAATAAAGAAAATAAAACTTTAATTCGCAAGTTACAAAAATTTTAAACTAAACGATATTTTGATTGGAAAAATTAAAACAATTGTACTACCTCTATACAAAAATGATTGTCTCATTTGTAAAAAAGTTGTTTAAAGCATGATTCAATATATTAATTGAATTAAAAACTAATGAGACAATCATTTTTCAACAAAAAATTTTCACCAAAACGGACAATCATTCATTTTTGAACATAGGTAGTATTAAATTAAAAAAATGAGATAAGTTATTCAAGACTTAATATTAAACGTATATTTTCAGAACAAAAGTACAAGAGAAGTTTTAAACAGTTCTTGATTCGGCCATTTTATATTAATTAAAAAAATGGATGTAACAACTTACCGTCTTGTAGTAATTTCAAAAACTAATTCGTTTTTTTAAGCTTATATGATACTTTTAAAACTCTACTAAGCAACTTTGATTATCTCAAAAGTTGACAGTTGTAAACAAAATTTTTAGGTGAAAATATCATTTTGTCCCAAGTTACCCTACTGTCCCAAGTTGCCCTATTCTACGGTACCCCATTGTTATATTTGGTTATGGTATTTTTGAATTTCTCAAGAAAAAATAATTTTAATTTACATCCCAATTAAAAACAGCCAAATCTAATACAATTTTTGTTTTGTTTTTGAAAGTTTTAAGATATTAGAAACATTTGGCTTAGTAATATCTCTTTGTTTGTTAAGCAAATAAAGTACAGTAAGATATAAACAAAACAAAACAACTTGGTAACATTTTTTATGCTTCTTACAACTTTTGTTGTGTAATAAACTATTATATTTGCAATGTCAACTTTATCGATTGTTATAAAGTTTTTATAGAAGTTTATAGATAAACTGGAACATTTTAAAGCCAAGAAACAAAACACACTGAATAAAGTGTGTGTGTTTTTTTTTAAATAACAATTGCAAATGTGGACACTTTCTGTAGAAAGATGACTTAAATTTTTATTTTCTTGTTACTTTTTTAATCATGTTTCTCTGTTAAACTTTCGCAACGTTAACGCAAGGTGAAAATCTCGAAATGTTGATCTAAACATTGGCTTTTGATAAAATGCTTAATGTTTATTTTATATAATTAAAGATTAACCAGCATTAAGTGCAGAGGTGTGAAGCATAACATAAAAAAGCAGCGACTCGTGCTTTAATTCGCCGCCCAAAGCGTTTTAATTTCCGTCCATATCCCGTCTAGTTAGGCTTCAATTACTTTTTGTAATTTCGTTAATTGGTGCTCTACCCCATTGCAAAAAATACAGGTTAAAACACGTAAAAGTTAAAACCAGTTCATCATTTTTCAGCTTACTATAGTTGTTTCAAAAGCATAAAGCTAATCAAAAATCAAAAGATACCCAACAATTACGTAATGAAATAGGATATCGACATTTCAACACCTCAGTTATTAATTAGAGTAAAGTGCCCCAATATGGAACAGTTACCTATTATTGAATACATCAGTTTTATGACAATGAATAAGCGATATCTGTTGAAAAGTATATGTACCTATTTGTACATTGATCACACATTCCCAAATGTAAAATAGTTAAAAAATATTCACTAGATTACATAACAGTTTCAAGTATATTTTTGACGTGCTACTGAGTTTTTAGGCTAAATCTCTCAGTGTAAAATATTATATGCTAGGGTAAATGATATAAAATATTTTATCGCATTTTTATTTAGCATGAGCCTTTACATTTCAATTAAATAGACCAAAATTTTAATTGGGGCCATTTCATGTTTTACATACACCGATTTTTGAAATGTCACATTGATACCTAATACGGAATACATGGCGGTGCCTTTTAATGAATATGATTATGGTCACTAAGTACAGTAATATGGGTTCAGTGTCAAAAGTGTCAGAAATGGGCAGACGAAATATGTGCAAAATACCCAAAAAAACTATTCTATTGTCCTACCTGTAAAAAATAAATAAATTATCAACATTTAGTTCGAATGACACTTGAATTATAATTTAATTTACATAAATAACAGAGTTTTGGTTTGGTTTAAGTAATAATGCAAATCAGAAAGAAATAAAAGATTAATCTATGAGCAGTTGTTTATTTTAATGTATATTTCCTATATAATTCTATATTCCACATTATGAACCCCTACTATTCCATATTAGGTTCCCCGAGAGCTTAATATGGAATAGTAGTAACATTTAAAAAAAAATGCTATATAAGAAATATCTACAGTAATATCGCACCAGAATTCGAGTAATGTGTTGCGTATTTATTACAAATTCCTCATAAATTTGTTTGCAAAATTTTATTGAATAAATGCGAATATTATAGTCGAATACAAAAAAGTATTCCATATTAGGGCACTTTACTTTACTATTTAACGCAACATTCATTCATCGGCTGCTAAGTGAGAACTTTATTTGTAAATAGCTATGAAAAATATGTTTCGGTTTAAAAGCATTTTAAAGTTATAGCAATGTTTTTCGGACTTTAATTCGTAATTTATATATTCAGGATTTTTTTTAAATAGAATTTAAAGGGCATAATTTTTCTATTATTAGATCATTAGATCAACTAGCAGCAACGAGTTAGCAAACTAAGGATTACTATTGGGTAAACCTTAGACTAAGTTTGAACATTATTAATTTAGGCTAGAATTAAACTGCTCATTGGTCTCAACGACCAGATTGCACTGTTATAAACTCTATTAGGATTTAAATAAACAAACAAATTTATTCAATCAAAAATATTGTAGTATACAGTGGCATAATTTTACAAATGGTTTATTAATATCACACATACTTAAATTGTGTCGTAATAAATTGACAAAGTTGGCAGAGTTGTGTTTTTTTTTTCGTTTTTCAGCAATTTTAAAATGCATTCCCCCCTCCATCAGACTCGCAGTTGATGAGGTATTGGAAAATGAACAACGAACACAATTTAAATCTTATCAAAATACTGATTACTGTCGATGTTAAGCGGTTGTTAATGGTGTGTGGTTAACAAAATTGCCCGACTCATTAAAACCGTAAATCGATTTTGGATGAATTTGATATTACTGGGTGTCAACTTTGACATCAATGTAATCAACAAAACTGATTGATATTTCGTGCATTTTTATCTGTTGTTATCCCTAATTGAAATGAAATAGTACAAAAACAAATGAACATAGTATTAAAACATGTTTTAAAAGTCGTTTTTACTCAAGCACTTCTTCAGTGACTTTTTTAAATAATAAATTGTTAAACTTTTTATGTTACATTCAAATTAAATCACTTCTATAATTTAAACAGTTATAAAAATATACTTATTAAGTTGTAAATTGTGTGACAATGTTGCATATCACTCTTAAGAACTGTAGTTAAACTATTTGCAAGCAAATAAACGTCATTTTAGCAATTATTTTGTGCTAAGAGACCATGAAAAAACTATCATAGACTAACAAAAATAGCATGAATCGAAATCTTCGCGGTATTTAATTGCGCATGGAACTTGGCGGAATGTCATAGAGCCTTTACACATTTCATGTAGAAATAAGCTTCTGCAACCAACATTTATGTCTCGTTGGGGATTAAAAGTAATCACAAACTATAAAGAGCAAAAAGACGTAAGGTTTTCCAGAAGTCGACGTTCTCTTTACTAAGTTTAATACATGTGCAACAACCTTATATATGAAATAAAACTCAACTACCTCTTAACCGTCTGACTCAGTAATATTATATTTAATACCTTAATGATATTTTGTGCCGCGACACCGAAAGGTACAAGAGTACCCGTTTAAGTAGAAGAAGAAGATTTTTGTCAAGATTGTAACAAGTTTATTTCCAACTAATTCATGCAATGTTAATTTGGAGAAAATGTAATTTTAAATGTGTGCTACAAAAAAGTATTTTAAAACGATTTGAGGTGTTGATAAACTTGAAGTTGAAATGACAGTTGTTTATTGGTAAATATCAAAATAATGCTCTTGTAAGTTAATGTTTTATGAGCTCTCCACGATATATTAACATGTAGGAAAGACACTTCGGTTACAGATTTATTTTTTAAGATGGATTGATGTCTGTAAAACGCCTTTGTGATATATAGTCGCTACATCTGTACATGTTTCAAATACGAGATTAATATTTTTTAAGGCGAACGCTATGAAGACTTGATTTATTACAAGCTTGTCCTGCATGTCACTTTGAAAAATGAGAACGTTAAAAATTACACTTAACATCGGTATATGTTACAGCAAAAAATGTTCGGTACATTCACAATTAAAAGTTCACATTTTGTTGTCACGTAATTATTGTACCTGAACATTTTAACATTATTCAAATGTTGACTAGCAAAGCAAATAAATTTATCAGTTATGTATACCATAAAAGTGTAATGTTATAGTCTTCAAAACATAATGTAAAGCAATTTTGGGTTAGGGGCTTTTTGCATCTTACAGGGAAGGTCACGACATGTCGCTAGAATCTGACATGTTAGGTCGTTTATCAAGAAATTAACTGTTTTGTGCTTTTGTGTGTTAATTGCATCAAACTGCAGCTTAAATCGCTATGGTTTAATTTAGGAACGGTAATTAAAACTTTTTTATTAATACTGCATGCTATGCGGTATAATTAATATCAAAATATTGTAAACACAGCTTAAACTCCAGTTTTTAAAAGGTTCTTTCTGGATTACTAGATTAGTTTTTAAAGGATTGTTTTTAGAGAGATTAATAGAAGGTAAAAACGACTTCGATTATTTTGTGTGTATATGCGAAAGTTTGTTTAATGAAACAACTAAACATTACGCAACAAAAATGTAGTTTATAATATGCTTTAAAGGAATCCGGTTGGAAATAAAATGATTTATAGCATGTAACTTTTTCACGTTTAAAAAGTTGAACAGCATCCAACGATAACTTTGCTTTCCGTAATCGATAAGTAATGAAACAATTTGAGTAATGGACAGGTGTAGAATTCAAAGCATGCTGAGTATACCACGGAATTTGTGAACAATTTGGTGGGTGCAGTTATTTATCACCAGGTCCACAATTAGTTCGAAGAGCTCTTTGTCAATAAATATTTACAATTAGTTGTTTTATAAATACATATAACTAAAACGATGCCCAAAACTTTTTTTTTTCATACTGGCGTTCAATCTTTAAGATTTGATTTTTTCTTCACTTATACCTTTAAACGGATAGGTATTTTTCTAGTTCTTGATTAAGTTTCTCTATCCTTATCTATCATTGACTAATTGTGACATATCTCTACACCTGACTTCTTTTTCGTCTAGTCCATGTCTGTTTTCCTTTTCCCATTTTATTCTTGGTCTTTCTCTAAATTCTTATTTTCTTGAACTTTGTTTTTCGTCCCTGCTTTTTGACATACGTGGTAGATTTCCCAGTCATCTTAGTTGGTTTGTTTTCATCTTTTTCTTTGTCTTTCACTACGAAACTTTATTTGATTTTATCATTACTAATCTTATTAATTGATTTGATATTGGTAGCTTAAAAATAAAGACAGAAAGCAAATCTTATAACGGCTTGATAATATTTGTTTAAACATGCACCAGTTGCACTTTCAATAAAATATTTTTCTATTTCCTTAACTGCAATATTCCCTAATTTAACCTAAAATTCATCTTCTGTTGTTTTTTTGAAACACCCCGTACGTCTAACACATTTTAACTTCTTCAACTTACATTTAAATATCTCCAAACGTTTAATCTCGAAGCCTAAAAAGCTTATATAAGGAACTCTTACTTAAATTCTTCTCAAATCGCTTCAAAAACGGTTGATTATTCCAGTTTTCTGAGGATATGAGACTTTATGATCACTAAACTTCCAGAAATAACTTTGTGTCAAAGCCTTCGTATTCGGAAATAGGTAATACACTGACAAATAAGCCGAATAAACCTATCGAGCCAAACCTTTTCGAATTCTATATGCATTTTAAATTGGAAAATGTTATAAGTTCGTAATACGAAATCGAAATTTGCTTTTATAATGGCACAGGTAAACGGGTATTTACAGTGAACAGGATATATCTACGTATAAGGGATATTAATGGATGGAAGTAAGTGCATTTGATGGACAATTATATAGCATAAAAATGGTTAATTCAAATATGCCTTGTAGGTTTTGTATATTCTTAAAAAAAGTTGTAAAATTACTACTAAGACAGTGAAAATTGTTTGAGTTACATTATTTGTTCACATACAATTATCAAACTTATAATATTTTTCAACAGCCTACCTTTAAATTGTTATACTTTTCGCAAAATAATTATTCAGGCTTCCTTCCTTTTTAGCTCTCATTGTTTTTACAATATCTGAAATGATCCTAATAAAGTGGAAAATTTGTATGACCTGGTTTACGAAACTTTTGTTTTAAATTGCTAAACTTTTAGTTTGGTAGTATTCACAGTTAATAAAGGCATTAAAGGCGCCATGACGAATACTTCGAAAAATGTCATGCAGTATTTTAAAAGGGCATGTGTTTGTGATTTTCCATTTTATTTTGCCTTGTAATTGCGCCTTATAGAAAACACGAGTTTCGCTCTGTCGACGTTAACATTAGGAATATATATGAATAGTGCATTAGATTGAGTCATGTCACAATCCTTGGGGTTTTATCAACTAAATGATAAAGTGATAGCATCAGTCGTGACACGCTAATGGGCTTAAAAACGAGGAACGATTTGTTCACGTCTGGAAGCAATCCAACAGGCAGCTGATTTTAGATTCAAAAAAACATTGCCACTATACCGGGTGACCCAGGATATTGTTACGATAAGTAAAATTAAGCCACATTCATATCAGACTTTAAGTTACCAATAAATCAGTAATTGTTAACACGTTTACTGCCGAGCTTATTTTGCTGGTGTTGAATCCAACGCCGGTGAGAGTTTGTCCATATTGGAATCATACCCAATATGAATTACATCCAATAAGAATGTATAGTTCGAAATTATTATGCGTGGTGCATTAATCACGCTGCCGGTAATCTATGACCACCACGGCGTAGGAGCGTACCAAAAGTAAATTTACATCTAAAAATTATATAAGGTTAAAAAAAATAATTCACATGGTAAAACGGTTAATTTCACAGTAAATACATTAGAATTTCAACCCCCACAAGCAAACAGTGGCGGAGTTGTGGGGGTACAGTTAAATAAATTTTATAAAAAACTAGTACGGTCCTGTTCAACATCAAACTCGTAATTGTTTTTGGGTAGAACACTTTATTCTAAACAAAAAGTTTCTCTAGACTTTTCTTCGTATCTACCACCGTTTGGTGCGAAATTTGATTTATTTTATAATTCTCGCGAAAATTTTGCTCATAAGTTCTATCTAAAAATGTTGCGAAAAGCTGAAAATGGCAAATTGCAGAATAAATGCTCATTAATCGTTAATTTAGCGGAAATTATTTTCTCATGATTAGCATGTTTTGTTATTAAAAACTGCAAAAATCGGTAATTACTTCTTTATTTCGAATATTAGCGATATTTTTAGATCGAATCTATGAGCAAATTTTTCGCGAGAATAGTAAAATAAATCAAATTTCGCGCCAAACGGTGGTAGATACAAAGAAAAATCGAAATACACTTTTTGTTTAAAATAAAATGTTACACCGAAAAACAATTTCAAGTTTGATTTTGAACAGGGCCATACTAGTTTTTTATAAAATTTATTGAAACTGAACCCCCACAACTCCGCCACTGGTTGCTTGTGGGGTTTGATATTTCCACCGAATGTGGTAACATGTAAGGTGATGCTGTATACCAAATTTGGTTTAAATATATCTACTGGTTGAGAAACGGTTAAACATTATCGTTATTTTTTCGAAAATTTCAACACCCTGTATCTTTAAAAAGGAGGCGTTTATGAACCCATGTTGATATGGAATATTCGTTTTAAAATAAGTTTTTGTATGGACTGTTAAAAGTCCTACAAAGAAAAGGACCACCCTGTAGATTACAAACGCAGGCAAAGCTGCCGTCGATTTATCTGATCAAATGTCTGCATATTGCAACCCACTGAGAAAAACTAAAATGGTACAGAAAACTTGCACTTGAGCTTTTACTTAACACTGTATAAAAACAAGGAGTAACACGTAATAAATCTATTACAATTGTTGAATTTAGAAAAAAATTAATTACGCATCTGACTCAGTGTCAAAATGAACCTCCTCGCCCGTTTCCTCAGTAGTTTTAAGGCCAAGACTGCGTCACGAAGGAGGGAGAAGCGTGTAAAGTCAGAAAACATTGCAAAAATTGTTACAAACATAATTTCAAAATACATGGTAGAACGGTAGCCAAAAATAGAACCAAAAAAGTGACAACATTTTGTGCCGATTGTGATGGCAAACCACACTTTTGTCTACCGTGTTTTAACAAATTACATCGCTTTATTTCTATTTGATTTGTAATGCTAAAAATAAAAATTTTGACATATTCGTAGCTGCACCTATTGTTTTTAACCCCTATTTTCATATTAATTACATTTACAAAATCATAAACGCTATTATTTGCGTACTTTACGCATTTTTATTGAAGTCGTTTGCGCCGGTCATCTATGACCACCACGGCGCTACTGGAAGTTACAGTTCCGGTCATGTATGACCACCACGGCGGTAAACGTGTTAAGTTACCAATAAATCAGTAATTGTTAATGTTTTCACAAGTTTGTGTCAATAATACTATCAAAAATCGCGAATTATAAGTTCACATACAGAGAGCTCCTTTGAAAGTTACCGGAGTATAAAATGTAGTTTTAACATTAACAACAATAATACTGTTTAACTAAACTGGGAATTAACAGATATTAAATTTATACAAAGCTTGGTTAAGCTAGCCTTTAATTTCCTAATCTTAAAACATTTTTAACTCTCTACCTGAAGACCAGTCGTCTTGGAACTGTGTGTGCATAATTTTGAACACAACAAAAATGTAGATTACCAATTTAATTTCTTAACCTCAGCTAGTAATAAGGCGACCACAATACTGTATTTATAGTTTTAATTCAAGCCTTCTGCAGTTAAATAACTAAATAATATTGTATTTAATTTCAGATTGTAGTTTATTTTTTTAAATTATTATTGTTTCATTTTTTCAGGAAGATGTCATAGAAGATCCTAGATTAGATGCACCCCCTTTTTATAAAGACTATGCAGTTTTCAACTTTCAGTTAAGGTAAAAATGAGGTTATTAAATGACTACCAAATTAAACAACCTTTTTTATGAAACCTATTTTCCGCTTTATTTAAATGTTAAAAATGTATACCTCGGGGCTTGTTATTATATTACAAATTCATAGGTACATAAGCTTCTGATCACGCATAAGTTGGCAATCCAGAAGGTTTTTCCAAAACTCTCTTTAAATTGTATAAGACAAGATACGATAATTTTAAAACATTCTTTATGTGATGTGATATGTTAAAGTTTAATCAAAAATTAATCTAAGCAAAAGATCATAATAAATAATTATGTTTAAAAATCATTTTTATTAAGTTATTAACACAACTTGAGTATTATTTTATTTGTTTACCATTTTTAATAAAAATAATAACTCTACTAGTTTGTTTTTAGGAGCTTTGAGTTGGGTATCAGTTTTCAAAATTTTCTTTAAACTATTCTCCTAAGGCTATAGATTATTTCTATCTAGTAGTTTATTGTTTTCTTCTATGTAAAATATACCTTTTGTTTCAACTGTTGGTGTAAATTATTATCCTGTTTATTTAGGTAATTTGGTTTATAAAAATGTTGATCATGGTTGATCTGAATGTTTAGGTAGACAGAATATATATTTAAATATCATGAGTGCTTCAATTTTTAGTCAAATTTTGTTTAATAATAATTTAAAGAAGAAGTTAAAACCAAACAAGTTATCAGAAGCAATTTTTAGTAAAGCTTTATATGAATGATTGCTGTTTGATGTTGTTAAAGTCTCGAATGTGGAGTTATTTTGCCGTCTCAGGAAATATTAAAAAAGTTTTTGAAGGTCGTCTAGGTAAAAAAAAAACAATAAAAGTGAGTAAAATAAACTTAGATTAGCGGTTAGGTTACGATGTTGCGGATTATCCTTACAAAGCAATTTTCTAGTAAAGTATTAAGGACTTACGAAGCAGACGTTTCGGTGAAAGATTAGGTTAGTTTTTTTTATTAGATACGGCAAACACAAGAACAACTTTATTTTTATTGCCGTTTCGCTGTTTCTCATAAAACAATCACAAAAATATTGCATAACCTTTTCGAATAACAGGTGAAAACCTATGAATATACTCAAACACTGAATCCATGGCTTTTTATTTTTTTAATTACAAAACGCGCCAACCCTTTTTTAAACTTTTGGCTAATAAATTGTACCTTTAATCCTTTTTTATACCGCGTGGTTTAAAACTAACAGGTTTGGTTGCCATGACAAAGCTTACTACTAATATGTTTACATTTTAAAAGGGAATTGGAAGACAAAACTTATGCTGGAGGTGCCGGGATGCGACAACTAAATCTTTACATCTTGTAATTCTTCAACGGCAAACTGTTTTTGAGCCAAACAAAACAAAAAATTATCTATATATTTTTGTGTAACCTGAAAATAAATGAGTTTAGCACAAATATTATATTTTTGCCCATATTCATCAGTAATCTTACACTCTTTAAGAAATAATTATTATTGCCATTTAGTAGTATTTTGTTAAAAAAAACTTTTTGTTCAATTTGCTTAGTAAAATTTAGTTTTAAATATACAACCATACATAAATAATGTGTTCAAGAATATTTAAAAATTAATTACGTAACAAAAACAATTTAAATGTAATATACCTACACATTTTTGTATTAATTGTTAATTTAGACTACAGTACAATATCTTTTTATTTCTTGTTTTATCTTTGATTTTGAGTCACTTAAACTCACAATACTTGTAAACTCTGTTATTTTAAATCTCTTACTGGTTGTATTTGCAGAGCAAACAATCAGATACACAAACAAGCAAACAACTGCCACACTTTCTATCAATAGACGTTGAGCGAAACATTACAAGTTGTGATGAAAATTAATCGTTTTTTTGTTCAAACTTTTCGTTGTAAACCGATCCTTTGTGTGTGTGTTAACCTCGTGCGAAAGCTTTCACAGAATTGATCAACGAACAATTGAAATTATTAAAATATTCATAAAGCGAGCTAACGCGAACAATTGAAGTATATTTTTATTGGGTTTTCGATTGTATTAGCGGTTTCTTTATTTTGAGTTTGAGGAATATTGTCTGATATTGTCAATAACGTAACATCAAGAGCTTAATAAATGGCTATTAAATAATTTGAAGAAGTTTATTACTTGCAAAAGCAGTTTAATTTAATTACCTTTGGTAAGAAATATACATTTGTTCATTTATAAACATAATACACTGTATAATATAGGGGAAGATGGTATATACTGGGACATGGTATATAGTGGGACAACAGAGATTTTGGCCATCTGTTACCCCGTACTTGAAGTTTGTTTACATCAAAATAGCGGTTAAGCAGTCCCATTATATCCTGTCTACAGTATGTGTCGTAAACAATGTCATAGTGACTTGCACATGTGAGGCATGTTTGGTAACTGCGCATTGTTTTTTCGTGGTTATTCAGTTTATGTGCTAAAACTTTTTTATTTATTTAACAATAATTGGAAAATTTGGCGTAGGTGTACCTAACAGTATATTAAATGTATGTACAATGTTAAAACTTAAAATAATCATACAAGTTTTTCATTAAATCGTTGCTTTTAAAAATTGATCACATGGTGCATTGTGGGACAATGATGATAATCAGGTAAATTTTCTGAAAAAGACTTCCGACTTTAGATTTTCTTTATCTAAAAACAGAGATAAAGACTGTGTTGAAAAAGAAAATATTCTGTGTAGGTTAAGCGCACCAACTACGTTTGGGGGCACTGAAAAAACAAAAAAACATTTTCAATTTTAGTTTGATTTTTCAAAGTACAATGTCTAAATGCCCATGAAAAGTGAAAGTTTTTAAAATAAAAAATTAAAATTAAGCTTTTTTTTAATTACTTATGCTTTATTTCATATATATTTTTTGCTGTCCCACAATGTACCACGGGGTGGTTTATGTGGGGACAAGTGGTGTATAGTGGGACAGTCCCTCTATTTGTGTACCTTTATTTTTAAAAAATATTTTTTTGTATATGCAATGATAAACTAAAGCAATATGAATATCTCATATCAATTTGAGGTATGCAAATTAAGCCGTTCAAAAGTTACGCAAAATTTAAAAAAAGTGTCCCAGTATATACCACCTTTCCCTACTCTTTACGTAGACCTGGCAAATGAATTTGCTTATGCAAGTAGATTTTTGTTATTGATTTCCAAAACTAACCCAAAACAAATGTTATTATCTTTCTCTTTATTTAATACTTTGTTTGGTATATGATGATATACAGACATAATAGGTTTGGTTAGGTGTAGTACGAAGCGATTAGGTTAGTTTAGGGTGAACTAGATTTAGTATGTTCTTCTGCTGCTGACCGGGTAATTAGGGTTTACTTAATGTAAATGGCATTTAAAATCACTTAAGCTACTGCATATAATCCAATAGTTTGTTATTATATTACACTTGCGATTTAGTCTAGTGAAGGAAATGTTTTTTGTTTTAATTTATTGAATGCATATTGTGAAAATTACTAAACTTAAAAATTTTTTGTATATTGTATGACCTACTCAACAGATTTTTTTTGTCTTACAATTTATTTTTTTCATGTCAAGGTTAAATTGCAACGCAGACGATATTTAAAAGTTTTAAAATGATATGAAGATTTTTTCTATCAAATTTAAGTAAACTGGCAGTTCAACTTCAAATTTTAGTGATAGAGGCGTCCTTTGAATGAGGATACATAAAGAATATGTGCCAATAAACATTTTTTTAAGCAATAATATAGTTTTAGCATTTCCAATATAATATTGAGGCTTCAACTAAAACAACCAATCTTTATCAATAATAACATAATGAGCTTCGGGCTTTCGTCAAAAATAAACACTTTTCGAAGCAATTGTTATTGGTCTACAAGAAAATAATTGAAAATTTGGCAATCTTGATGATTATCTCTTGTGTTGAATTTGTTTAGAAACAGCTTCGTGACACCGAACCTTCATTCATTTTGATGAGGGTCCCACAACTCTCCAAATTATCACACAAAAATGATATACTCTGCTCTTGTCATAATTTTCAACATAATTAAACCCCCGACATTAGTAAATAAAGGCCAGTTTGTAAATAAATTACAGACACGCAGCTGCCCGAAGTTGTAATGTCCTGGATTTGCATGACCATTAAACAAAATACTAAAAAGTCCAGATATATATAGAAGCGTCGTTTAGTATTAAGTTAGATACGAATTAAAAGGTAACTGTGTATTATGTGAGTAAATGCCTAATGGCGTTTTGTTTAACTAGATGGTAAAGTCATCAAAAACCCTTCTTCTATGTTGACCTGTGTAAAAATAACTTAACAGCATTTTATTCGTGGTATTAAATATATGCTTCCCCAAAAATTATCCTCCGCAAATCTAACCGTGATAATATGTACTTTTATACAATATTTTAATACAAATATGTTTAAACTCCAACATTTGATTATTTACATAGCTTTTAACAAAATTATTTTAACCTGCAGTAAATTTTTACTATGATTGCAAAATAGTTTTAAGTAAAACGAAAATTCGGTTTTATTGTCTCTCCAGAAATTGTTTGCTGATTGATCTTTGCTTCCATAAAATGTTCAACTTATCGTAAACAATATTTCGGCCTTAGGTCCTCTGTAACTGACATAAATAGGGTTAAGATTATTGTTTTGGGTCGCGGTGTACACTTGCCCTACATATTTAATTTAGAACAGGGATGTGCGTAGTATGAAATAATTTTGGTAAGCCGTGTTGGCGAAAAAGAAATCACAGAGGACTTGGATCTGTTTACTATGCCGGTGTTGTGTGTCGCTCAATTCACGTCCAGTTTTCGATCTAGGAAGTGTTATCCGTTTTGTTGGCGGCTCGAGGCGGTGATGTATGTTTATTAGAAGTAACTGCAGTTTCCAGGATAGATTCCGTGGTATTTTTACCATTGTTAATCTTATTGCACGTGTGTAGCATTTAGGGTGTTGTCCAATAACGATTTTTTTGTAACGTTTTATTAGTTCATTCATCAGCAACGCAATTAAGTACAACAAACTAATCGAGTATTTAATCCAAACCCACTTACAGTATCTGCGTCAGTTATTTTTAACTTTCTCTTCTAGAATTTTTTTACAGCTAAACTTTTATGAACCTATTCGTAGGGATATATTAAGATCTTCATTTAGATTGTATAAATATTTTTAAAAAAAAATGCGAAACAAATTGGTGTAATAGTTCTAAAAAGCTAGAAGTTTACGTTGGATACACTTTGTGTTAATTTTCCTTCGGCTTTCTTTAACTGAAACAGGAGTAAATGCAAAGATTCGCCTTGTTCTCGCAACAAATCCCGTAAATTGTGTTCGATGTTCCTAACTTAACATTCAACAATTTCAGGCGGATCAGTTCAACCGATGCTGCTCTACCTTATTCTCCAGACTCTTGTTCCTTAACTCTTGATTTAGTACCTGTCTAACTTCTGGAAAACAAACAGCTTGTTTGTTGTCATTAGTGCTGTTGCTGTATAGGATCTAAGTAAATGTAGTTATCTACATGGAGGGAATTAAATTAACATAATTTTTAATTAACCAAGTTTGCGTTGGCAAAGTTTTCGTGTGATACTGCCACGGTTAATTGTATAATGTGTTGAGCAAAGTAACATTCTTTGTTAATTTGTGCGCGTAGGTGGAGGCGCTTTAGTTTCATTTTTAAGTGTAACGTAGTTTTGACAGGAACAACAAGCTGTTATTAATGAAACAATTGATTTTTAAGCAGGGACTAAAAACGAAAAAGATTTCGTTCGTTTTTATTCGGAACGAAAACTAAATATTTCCTTTTAGTTCTTTACGTTGCCACCCATCAAATTTCGTTTTGGATTTCGTGAACCGAAATTTAGTAACGGCTAAAACCGGTTTTACAGTTTTTTTTGAGTCACCAAGTCGTCGACCTATTTTTTTTTAGTCAACACCCTCTTTTTACAAATTTCAAATCAGGGGTCTTTCTAAAGAACGATCGCCAAATGTCAAAATGACAGTGTTGGCAACCCTATTAATACGGTTAAACCCCAATTATTCGAATATTCGATTATTCAGATTATAAATACTTGGTATATATTAACATGTAAATCGGCCTTTAAATAAAAACAAATTTGGCGTGATTATTTTGTACTTTTGGTAATAAATGTGAGATATAAAATGTTTGTGATGAATTTTAAAGTCCATTTACATTTTTGTTTCTGTGTCTTAGCAATCGTTGGGACCCCGCTAAACTATAAACGGCGACATGTTCGGTTTTGATCACTATGAACAGCTTAATTTAGACTAACGAAGGCCATACTGAATTTACCAAGTTGTTAAACACATTTAACATAACCAAATAAAATTTGTTCATTTTATTTAGTATAACACCCGTCAGGTGCAAAAAACACAACTAGTTTGTACCATTGAATAAAGAGATACAGGAAGGAGCATTTTAGAGATCCCAAGGCGACCAAAAAGGCTTCTAAATATGGCGGATGCATGTTTCAGCTTCTCAGTGGCGTATCTAACATTTTTTAATATGTATTGAATAATGAAAATACTTGCTTTGTTTTGACTTGAGCCTATTATTTACTTATTTCTTTCTTGTTTTGTGGTTGAGGGAATTAAAAAAACGATAGCATATTTCAATATTTGGATTGTTTATTATTAGAGTTAAAAAATATGCTGTACAGAAATGCACGCCACTGATATGACATACCTTTGCAGCTAACTATTGCAGGACACAAAACTCTAAATTTGTTTGTTTTTTGACTTGTCAAAATTGGCAGCTATGAGAAGCCTTTTATGTCGTCATTTGCGTCGCCGACAAACCCTGCAGTATAATATTAAAAGCTCCTTCCTTTATCTTTTTATTCAATGGTTGGTACAAACCTTAGATCATCAACGTCAAATGTCATATTTTTAAATTGTCAAAAATGACGTGATTATTACGCGCCCTTTTGTTTTCCAATCATGTGTATATTATTTATTGATGATCCAGTCAACAGATTAGAAAGACAGAATATCTATGCAGTTACTTGTGTTGCTCAAAATTGCAAGTATTAGCAATAAAGTTGTTAGTACATAATGTATAATGGAGAAAAGTGAAGCTCACTTATTTCAAGTGAGATATTTTACTGCCTTGTGGGAGTTTTCCCAGCATAGACGGTAAATTCGCGTTTCTGTACCGTGAATAAATAGTAATTATTTATTACGTTATAGTTCTTGAACACAAAAAATAATTTTGTTTTCGTTCTTATGACAATTTCGGTTAATTTCGTTTAACGTTTTCGTTCCGTTCTCAGTCCCTGGCTCATTAATATGTGTATAATGACAAACAACAATAAATTTTGAATACAAACTGACAGTAGTTACATGTATTTTAATTTTGGGACAATGTGTGCACTTATTTTAATCAATTTCTTTTAAAATAAAACTCGTAGCAATAATGATCCTGTATGTAGTTTTTTATTCTGCTCCAGAAAATGTAAAAATATTCAGGGTGTACCATTTAAAAAATTGAAGTTAAGGTCATTTACTGCTAAACCAGAAAAGAAAAAAAATTAAATATCGTCAATAAATTCCCTATATTTGACCATATAATTAAATCAAATTTAAAAATAAACGGGTTGAAAATAAGTAATATAATTAACCTTTGCTGGTATTGGTCCTAACCTCCTAACCCTAATGTTTTTTTTTTAATTAGGGGCCGAACTGGACCAATAAAATATTTGATTCAAAGTAGACCAAAGTAGTCTTAAAAACTTGGAATATTTGCTTATTTGAATAGTTTTGTGGGTTTATAGTTTAATAGCTTCTTCAAAGCAGCGAGAAGCTTTGAAAATGTTTGTTAATTAAACTTTAAAAACCATAAAATTAGCAGTTAACACAAGATCTCGTAATTCTTAGTATTCCCAATAACATAAGATATTTAAAACGCGCTCCCTTATAGTCCTAAATCATCTTCCTATTACATAACACGCAATAAATATTTATAGGTTAGATCCTCTCAATTCGGCGCTAAACCCCGGTCGATTTAGGCATAAAAAATATTCAGGTAAATTCGTTCTCTTATTATTGGTTTAGCGCGGGAAGCTACTGGGGTAGAAACGTTCGCAGGGTCACAAATAAAAATCAGCAGGAACTCATTTTAATATTTCCCTGTCGCCCGTGTCTTTCCCGCAGGAACAGCGCAAATGAATGTCCATTAATAACATCAAATAATTTAACCTATTAAGTTTATCTCGGAAAGCGAATCAGTTTTTGTTGCTCAGTCGTTAAGCACACTCGGACGGCAAAAGCGCCGCGATATTTATAACGTTTTGTTTTTTAAATTAAATTTGCCGTGTAGTCTCGTTCGCACTGTTTTATGCGCGTTGTATTTTGCATAACAAAAAGACAAGTAATCTGGGATATTAAGTGTTCTGGCAATAATTGAGTCGCGCTGAGCGATAATTATCATGTTATTATCTTTCAAATTAAATGCTAAACTCATTACAACACAGAAACTTGTACAGTGTGAGCGGAAATGTTTGTAACGTTTGCGGTTAGGTTGGTAATTGTTGCGGCCGTAATGGACACAGAATAATGCTCCTATTGGTAATCTCTAGAAGATTTAAGATTAGTGATTGGGGTTGAAAACGCAAATTTGACAGGTGAAGGAAATTTTCAACTAAAAAATTAATTTGGGTCCTTTGCAAGCTTTTAATTATAGCGGAGGTCCTTGAAAAAAAGTTTGAGAAACACTGCCTAATGAATCCAAAATGGGCCACTTTGAGTTTCCCAAAAACATGTGAATCTAAATTTTTTTATTATAAAGGTTATTCTTTATAAATAGAAAGCATATGATTTGGCATTGAGGCGTCCGCACGCTAATATTATAAAAATACCCGTCAAATCATCGCAAGGGCTCTCTAACGTTTATCAGATCAGTCGTTTTCAATTTTAGATTCGGAATAAGAATACGCCAATTCTAGTAGCTGTGACGCGGTTGTAAATTTGTTTCTTTTGGCATATGCTCAACCTCGAATACGTTTTGCAAGTCAAGAGTTTTCTCAGCGGTGCTTCTCGTATTGTTAACGTTTTTGCAGTAACGAATTCAAGGGGATATATCCCTCCGTCGAACACAAAATCTTAACCGTCTTCTTTGAATTGAAAACTAATTTGTAACTGCACTCCTACAGAACGACCGTTTGTGTAAATTTATGTAGATAAACAATTTTGTACTCACATTTCATGTCAAAATATAATTTACTTCGTACAAGTTAGGACACAGTAACGAATCATTTTCATAGGCAACCATTTTTAATTCCTTTTTTATGTAAGCAGATGTCTGTGCCCATTAGCTCTGTATCTTACCCAACATATGATGCTCAGGATAAAATAAAATTCGTCTCAGGATTTCCTAAGGGGCAAATGTTTCTAACCTAACGATCAGTTACTTCTATAACTGACAAGAAATATCTTATAACACAGCACTTCGAGTGGGTGTAATGTGTACTTAATAATAACGAAAATATAATTTCATCTGGTACAATAAAAAAAATTCAAAATGTTCCCCGAAGGACCATTAGCCATACACTTGCTTGCAGTTTTCTTGGTTCGTTTTTATGGAAAATACAACAAAATATATACACAAAAAAAAACAGAATATTCGTCTAGTACAAATGCTCAGTTGCATAAAGCTCCGTCAATATTTAACTGTTGATTAATTCCCGATAAGTAAGCAACATTATTGTTGATGATATGAAAACTATGTTGGATGACCCAGTTAACTTATAACTGAGTTTTGTACAACCCAAATTTATTCTTCTTTTCAAATCTTTATACTCCCTACTGTATCATTTGACTTGTAAAGTACGGAAGTGACTGTCAATTTTATTATTATCCTGTAAGACACACCCGCGAACTCGCGCCCAAAGCAATTTCGTTATAAGGACAAAGTTGCAAAACTGTGGGTTGGACCAGTCAACAAGAGGTTTCGTGCTCTCTTTCATAGTTAAATATATCGCAGTGACGTGATTTGAAAAGCGTCAAGGAAGAATTTTCATGTCTTGAAAACGATCCCAAAATGCACTGGAAATTGGGACATGCGTTTTACAGTAAATGGCGTTTCATTACTTATTATTATTTAGCCGCGAGTCCTTCTACTGTTAGGTGTGGGACTGTTGAGTTATGTTGTGCTGGCTTTTTTCCCATATTTTTCTGTCTTGTGCTATGTCTTTCCATTTGATGTTTCTATCCGTTGCTACTTTGGTGGAAATAAGATTAAACTAATACAGTTTTCATTGTGCCCAGCTGGCAATGTGAAACCTTTGATAATTTTTGGACTTAAAATTACAGAGCAGACAGTTCTTTTTTGAGGAGTTTGATTCTGCTGTTCACGATCATTTTGCAAGTTTTTCGAAACAAAATTGGTGGAGAGTAATGATGTTAAAGTGTGTTATTGCTAAAGCGAATAACTCCCAACATAAATGCAATAACATTCAAAAAAATATTGACCGCGTTTAATTCTTTTAACGAATTTAGTACGATAAGTGCCTATTAAAATGCTTTTTAGGTTTTAACGCGATTGTAAGACAGAGGTATCACTAAGTATATTTTTTTAGAAGCGTAAACGGTTCGCCAAAAGTCACTTTTTGTGAGCGACCAGTAAAAAAATCCCTAAACAGTTAGCAATTTTCCGAATTGCCACTCATTCTTATGTTATGTTTTGTGCCTATCTCGGCTCAAAGGGAATTCTAAAGGAAATATGAGTAATGGTCAGCGTTAAAAGCGCTGTGTCACTAAATATATACCCAGTTTGTTACTTTTTTACTACACATGTAGCGGTTGAATACGCCAAAATTTATTTCGGGTGTCAGCAAAAAAATCTCATCATATATTAAACAGAGGAACTCTCAGAGTAAAGTCAAAAAATGTGTGTCATTAATTGAATAAACGAAAAGTTAGGTCAAACTTTATTTATAAAATATTGCACAGAGATGTATTATTGTGTTTAGAAAAAAACACCACTCTTCTAAGTCAAAAAATTGTACCTACTTTCAAACAAACTTGTTGTTGTGTGTAAATTAAATACTTTAAAAAGAAAACCTTGTACGAAAGTGTTATTTTGATTTAATTTTCTTTTTATTCTGTGTAATAATAAATTAACAAATATATTTCATAGCTCGCAAGACTTTCTGTATAATGAGTTTCCCCTAAAAATTGGGCAAATAAGCAAAGTTGCTTCGCATTTAAATAAAATCAATTACAGATGTATTTCAAATTTGTATAATCATTCATCCAATTTAACTTTTGAAGTTAATTGGCAAAATTGTAGCTTTCTCAGAGAAATATTCATCCGTACCCTCGTTCGCCTGTTCCTAATTAATATCTTGTTATCGACCATTCAAGTTGGGGCGGCGATTTTTTGCCATGTTTAATTCAGGTGTACATTCACTTCGTTGGAGATTTGCTTATTAATCTGAATGTAACTCTCTTTAAATGAGATTACAGAATCTATAGCATCATAAATTGTGTCATTCTTGGGAACAACAAGCAAAACAAAATATTGTTTTATCATAATTGAACTAATAAAACCTTTAGAAATAATTTGATGTACTATTATAGAAATATTACAACGAGCATTAGGGAATAAAAAAGCTAAGCTTTTGTTGAATAAATCATCACCTGCAGAGATTGGTTTTTAGCTTCTAACAATCTGTTCACGCAAAAGTCGATTCGCAGTAAAAAAAAAAACGCTTTTGGATATTCAAATGATCGTAAACATTTTTCAAGCAATGTTAACAATTTTGAATTTACTTAATTGTCGTTTAAAAGTTTTAAAATGCAATTTCCTTCTAATTTAAAGCAATATTTTAAGCGATCGGTGATCACACATTGCTTCACAATAAAACGAAAAATGTAATCAATATGTCGTCGTCTAACCAATTGAGTCGATCAGTTTACAGTTTATTAAATTGCCGGCAATGGTTCTCGGAACATTTACTTCGTGGATTTATCTTGTGATAATTTATCTTCCGGTTCAATTTACTCCATGAAGAATCACAGCACGGGTTACCGATTTAAAACTTATTTAAACTTTTAGTTATTAAGTTAATAATCCTAAAAGTTTAATTTCAGTTCCGATAACGTGTTGTTTATAATTTTATCTAAATTACAACCCGAGAATGTTTTCTTAAATAAACCGTTTTGTAAACATTGTGAAGTTTGGCTTGTGTTACAATAAATAAATGCAATAACTTCAAAATTTATTATTTATTAAGTATAACTTACTCTTAATAAAAGCAACACAAATGGAAGATTATACAATGGTAATTAAAAACAGAGGATTTGGTTTAATAATATAAAATTTGTGTAACTTTTAAACATTGTCTAAAAATATTTTAAAGGTTTTATAAAACAACTTTTCTCATCTTGAACGCCATACAGTTTAAGTTTTATCCCTGGAAGAATCAGAGATATTAGTTTGCATATTAATGCACGGTATAAATTGGTGTTTTAAATAAAGACAAATATTTGCTTAACCATGCAAATTACTTATAATTAGGCCTACCATACGTTTATAAACTTTTGTGCTTATTAAGCGAGCAAAATTAAAAGTTGGTATTATTTTTAAATACCCTGTATGTGTTAACATTATTTTAAAGTTTTTATAAAAGTCTTCAGTGACATCTTTTTAAACGCTTTTTAGAATAACTTGTTATTCCTATTGAAAGCAAAAATATTATTTTATAATTAAATTTAGGTTGTGGCTATTTGCACCTACAGTAGGTACGAATAATTGGCTATTTGCACCTACAGTAGGTACGAATAGTTGGCTATTTGCACCTACTGTATAGGCATATACCGCTTTTAACTAAGTTCTGGTACGCCCCCTTTTTTACTTTAGTTTTAATTTTTCATAAATAAACTTTTATACAGATGATATGTGTAAATGCTTGGTTATATGAACGAACACATGTACACTATTATTTCAATTCCGGTTTCGTCGGAAATTACCCTAACTTTGTTATTTCAAATGGAACATCCTGTATATTTTATATTTTTGGAAAGAGGAGGCAACTTTGAATACAACTGCATCATTTTGATTAATTTTAATAACCTCAAAAAAATTTTTGGTCAAATATTTATTTGCCGTTACCGGCATAAATTGAATTTTATTATATCAGCAAGTGTCCGAAAAAGGTTTTTCGTAAATTTTAATTAACATTTAGGTTACTTTAATCGGTTTTGAAGGTTGCAGACTATTTTTTGACCAATAACATATAGTTGTGTTGAAAGGCTATCTGCCTCAAAGACTTAAAATATTATAAAAACTTATTTAGATATTCTATTAATCGTAGTATACTGTGCATAATTGCAACAAATTACCACTACATTTTTTTATTAAATAACTATATTAGACAACTATAATTTGTTTTGTTGCACTTGGGCACAGTGTACTTCGATTAATAGGATATCTTAACAAGTTTTTATAATATTTTAAGTCTGTGAAGCAGCAATCCAACACAAATATAAGTTATTGGTATTGTTAAATTCGTCAGGAAATACTCTATTTAAATAAGTGCACGTACTACTGCATTTGCATTTGTCAAAAAAACGATTTTCAATCTTCGAAGCCGATTAAAGTAACCTAAATGGCAATTAAAATTTACAAAAACATTTGTCGGACACTTGTTAACAAAATAAAATTCAATGTATGCAGGTCACGGCTCACTTAATAAAAAAATAAATTATTGTTCAAAAATTATTTAAGGTTATTTAAATTAACCAAAGTCCTACACGGTAGAGGGACTTATAACTAAAAAAAAAAAAAAAGTAACCAAACCAGTGCAGTTGAATTCATAATTGCCTCCTCTTTCTAAAAATATAAATATATATAGGGTGTTCAATTTGAAATAACAAAGTTAGGGCAATTTCCGGCGAAATCGAAAGTGAGATAATAGTGTACATATGTTCAAATATTCCATATCATTATGTCTAAAAGTTTATTTATGTACAATTAAAACTTAAGAAAAAAAGGAGGTGTACCAGGCTTTAGTTACATCTGGTATACCTAAACAGTAGGTGCAAATAGCCAATTATTCGTACCTACTATAGGTGCAAATAGCCACAACTAGGGTTTCTCATATTTGACCATTTTGCTTGTCCCGGGATTCCGGGAAGAAATCGACCTTTGTCCCGGGATTTCCCGGGATCCCGGGATGTAATAAATTATGTCAATATATTTTTAAATAAATAACCCAAAAAATTAAGGGAACGGTTTATTACTTAAAAACAACTCCAAGTCATATATGTAATACATTTTGCTCCATGATTATTATAAATAATTCAATAATATTGGTGAGAGAATCATACATTTGGGAATTATACCCTTTATATTGCAATTTCATATTTATGAATACAATAATATAATTTTTACAATGAATTTTTGTAATGTGATTTAAGAAAACAAAGGTGATCTGTGCTTCAGTCAATTAGTATTTTTCTTAATTTATAAGAAAAAGTCCTGCTGTATGAAATGCTCTCTCAGTCTCTATTGACGTAGGTGAAATTGTCTTAAGAGCATCTAGCACCAAAGAAACATCGTTATCATCAATAAAATTTCATTTATAAGCTATTTTGCTTTGAATTATCAGGGTACACAAAAATAAAACTGTAAAAGTATTTTGAAGATATTAACTTTGTCATGTAGACCGGGCTTCTTTGCGCCATACTAAAAGAGAAAAATTATTTTGAAATAAAAATAAAGTTTTTCCATAATTTACTGTTAGTAAAGATATTTTAAGTATAAAATTCTGATAAGTTATGATAGTATTACAAAGATCTTAGCACAAAATAAATGAAAATAACACTTTTTTAAAATCCCGGGAATTCCCGGGACAAAAAGCATTTCCCGGGAAATATAAAATAGCTTAAAATGGACCGGGATCCCGGGAACCCGGGATCCCGGGATCCCGGGAAAGAAACCCTAGCCACAACCTTAAATTTATTAAGAAAAATTTGGTGGAGGTGCTAGGTATTAGCTGCAACGATTTAAATAAATGCAACTAAGTCTATAATAAACCTTTAACTAAAGGAACAAAAAATGAATTGGAGTTTCAAAATGTGTAATAATATACAGGGTGTTCTATTTGAAAATCCAAAGTAGATGTAATTTTTAAAAAGTTCCTCCACCAAAAGAATTGCAACAATTTTAATTTTATAATTCTTTACGTTGCTTGAACATTGTCAACCCAGAACTAAACATAATCAAATTAGGTAACTGTATCTAGACATTACTGAAAATGGCAAGCAACAGCGTGCAAAAGTTTTATATCGTTATCATTATTTCTTAATCCAGTTAGTATATCGGACGACCATGTTTATTATTTACTGAAGTTATATTTGGACCAAAAAAAATTTACTGTAGAACAAAATTTTATATTGTTCCGGCACTCGTGGAAAGCACTTAAAAAAATGTAACGCTGCTGATGTAAAAATCGATTAAAACAAGGAACTACGTAATCATATCGGCTTTATTAAAGTTTTTACTTTTCGGCATGATGTTTTCTAATATCTTTAAAAGCAGCATTATAAATTATGTTGCTGCAAAAGCTGTCGCTTCAAGCAGACTATAAAACAGCAACGTAAGCTTTTGTTTCAGAGCCTTTTGTAAAAAAAAAACACCGTCGCTTGACCAGGTGATACATACTTTTAACAAAGTGTTGTTACTATATATTTTTTACTTGGTTTATAACTGCAAACTTATTTTATTGTTCAAAGTACTAAGTGCTTGTACTATTTCACAAAATTGCGTAAATTAATGGTTATTTTTTATGTGTTTTAAGAGGTCCGTCAAGTTGGAGCTACAACATAACAAAAAACAAAAACTTTTAACGTCATAATTTTTTGCTCATTTTTTGCTAATTTTTGCTGTACTTTTTAAATTTTTTGCTGGTCTTTAATAGAAGATAATTAAAAAAAAGGAATTGTAACTCCAACTTTACGCTGAGTTACATTTGCTAAAAAGTCAAAATGTTTTTATGTCACAATTTTTTGCTCATTTTTTGCTAATTTTTGCTGTACTTTTTAAATTTTTTGCTGGTCTTTAATAGAAGATAATTAAAAAAAAGGAATTGTAACTCCAACTTTACGCTGAGTTACATTTGCTAAAAAGTCAAAATGTTTTTATGTCACAATTTTTTGCTCATTTTTTGCTAATTTTTGCTGTACTTTTTAAATTTTTTGCTGGTCTCTAATGGGAGAAAATTAAAAAAAAAGAATTGTAACTCCAACTTTACGCTGAGTTACATTTGCTAAAAAGTCAAAATGTTTTCATGTCACAATTTTTTGCTCATTTTTTGCTCATTTTTTGCTAATTTTTGCTGTACTTTTTAAATTTTTTGCTGGTCTCTAATGGGAGATAATTAAAAAAAAAGAATTGTAACTCCAACTTTACGCTGAGTTACATTTGCTAAAAAGTCAAAATGTTTTTATGTCACAATTTTTTGCTCATTTTTTGCTAATTTTTGCTGTACTTTTTAAATTTTTTGCTGGTCTTTAATAGAAGATAATTAAAAAAAAGGAATTGTAACTCCAACTTTACGCTGAGTTACATTTGCTAAAAAGTCAAAATGTTTTTATGTCACAATTTTTTGCTCATTTTTTGCTAATTTTTGCTGTACTTTTTAAATTTTTTGCTGGTCTCTAATGGGAGAAAATTAAAAAAAAAGAATTGTAACTCCAACTTTACGCTGAGTTACATTTGCTAAAAAGTCAAAATGTTTTCATGTCACAATTTTTTGCTCATTTTTTGCTCATTTTTTGCTAATTTTTGCTGTACTTTTTAAATTTTTTGCTGTTCGCTTTTCCAAGATATGTAGTTTTTTCATAATCATTATGTGCTACAAATAGGTGGTATTCTTGGATATACAACACGAATAACTTCGAATAACCAAAATTTACGTCAATGTTTTGTTCTAATAACTTTATAATAATTTATAAAGTTAAATTATATACACACTTTCAATTTATTGATATTTAAAAGTAGTTTTGTTGCAGTTTTTGTAAAAACCATAAAGTTTCTTTACATGACTATCAGTTAAGGCACTCCAATAAAATTGAACAATAGGTACATAAATTCAGACCTGCAAATAACAATGCTTAAGACCCACCAGAAATAGGACTAGGTTCTTTTTGTAGAAATAAACATTTTTAGTTGACAATGTTACAACAATAAAAAAATGTTAGTACAAAAACCTAATTTTTACTCTTATGTGATGTGGGACATATGTGTCCCTTTAATGTCTAAAGAGGGTTAAAAAGTAGTAAATAGTTTTTTTTTTTTAGTAAACTGAAATTTGACTTTGAGATGCAAAAAATTATTTACATCAAGATTTGTGGCTTATCGTTGCTGTATTTTTTAAATATTTGGTTGGTCCTCAGAGAAAATGCAACAAATCAACATAATTATAACATATACCAAGCTACTAAACAATATTTTTTATTTAAAGTGGAAAACAAAGACATTTGCATCATTCCGTGATGTCAAGTCGCTAAAAAATTGGTCGATGTTGCGATATTGCAAGTCTACATTAAAAAGATTATATTAGATTTGGTGAAAAAATTACTTAAGTACATGGAAGAAGAAGGTTTACAGTGTTGCGGGTTCGAAGGATGTTTTTTAAGAAACAATATTTTTTAAACGCTTTTAATTATATATTAAATAAACATATATGTACAGGTACACGTATCAACAATACATGTATGTATTGCTACAAACATCTAATTTTAAAAATCAAATAAAACGTACGTACATATAAACCCTCGTCACCTAAAATAATCATGCCATACAAAAAAACTATTTACGACTTTTTAACCCTCTTTAGACCATTAAAGGAACACATATGTCCCAAATCACATAAAAATAAAAATTAGGTTTTTGTATTAAAATTTTTTTATTTGTTGTAACATTGTCAACTAAAAATGTTTATTTCTACAAAAAGAACCTAGTCCTATTTCTGGTGGGTCTTAAGCATAGTTATTTGCAGGTCTGAATTTATGTACCTATTGTTCAATTTTATTGGAGTGTAACAATGCCTTAACTGATAGTCATGTAAAGAAACTTTATGGTTTTTACAAAAACTGCAACAAAACTACTTTTAAATATCAATAAATTGAAAGTGTGTATATAAGTTAACTTTATAAATTATTATAAAGTTATTAGAACAAAACATTGACGTAAATTTTGGTTATTCGAAGTTATTCGTGTTGTATATCCAAGAATACCACCTATTTGTAGCACATAATGATTATGAAAAAACTACATATCTTGGAAAAGCGAACAGCAAAAAATTTAAAAAGTACAGCAAAAATTAGCAAAAGATGAGCAAAAAATTGTGACATAAAAACATTTTGACTTTTTAGCAAATGTAACTCAGCGTAAAGTTGAGTTACAATTCTTTTTTTTTAATTATCTCCCATTAGAGACCAGCAAAAAATTTAAAAAGTACAGCAAAAATTAGCAAAAAATGAGCAAAAAATTGTGACATAAAAACATTTTGACTTTTTAGCAAATGTAACTCAGCGTAAAGTTGGAGTTACAATCCTTTTTTTTTTATTATCTTCTATTAGAGACCAGCAAAAAATTTAAAAAGTATAGCAAAAATTAGCAAAAAATGAGCAAAAAATTATGACGTTAAAAGTTTTTGTTTTTTGTTATGTTGTAGCTCCAACTTGACGGACCTTGTTTTAAGTTTGTTTTTTGTTGTTGTGCTTGACGAAGCTAGTTATAATTTTACGACAATACTTTATCACTAATTGCTTTGGTGACAGGTGGTATAGTTTCTCAAATTGCTACTATTTAATTCTATACATTTTAAAGGTGAGCACAGCTGTTTTGCGTTTTAACTTACGTCATGTGAATCAAATTAAAATAGTAGTCTACAGCAAATTGGTTTGTTTTTATACAACTCTGCTGTTTGATGCTAATGATAGAGTACTGTAAATCTCAACTTTTGCTTGTTCACCTATCTTGTAACAATCGTTATTTCATAGCTCACCACAGTGAGGATTAAGGAACAAAACGTTTACTCTTTTGTAGTGCGTCCATTTCGAAATATTAACAAATAGGAAGCTTTTACAATTTTAATATAAAGTTAATTGTAGTCGATGTAAAATTTAAGCAATAACAGCATACACAATTTTTTTCATGAGTACGTATAAGACGTTACAAAGTAATCTAATTCGCTTAAGAAATTGAACTCTATCAAGCATACAACTTACTATACATTAACCAAGTAGATGGGTTGAAGGACTTGGACGCTATTTTTCAATTTAATTTCAAAATGGCGGCTCTGTTAATATAACTTGATAATTTATCAACGCAACTATTAAAAATTTACATATAAACTTAATCTTGAAGAAAACATTTTATAAACGTTAGACCGCGCAGTGAATAAAAATTAAGCAATTAATTTTTGTTACCCTTTTCTATTTCACTTAAATTATTTAAATACACTTTTTTTTCAAGGGGAAATATCGTAGTAGTCATAAACACATTTGCATAACGGCCCCACATTTTGACTGCGAACTAGAGAAGGTAGCTATGCCTTCGTACGCCACATAATATTTCGAGTTGATTTATCGTTATAATGTAGCGAACTTTATTAAATCTGTGGGTAGCTTTATTTGACTTACAAAATTCGATATTCATAAATCACTTCGGATCTTAATAACGATTTTGTTTATTGCTATAAAAATTTTAAAATCTTGGTCCTATCAGCCCATAAAAACTTTTATTACTGTTTTT